>ML407477.1:1499-64866 GCA_005239525.1 Nicotiana knightiana | reverse complement strand
CTAATTGATGGCCATTCAATTAACTACAACAAGAACGTAGTTGAACAATTAGAGATTAATCAACCAATCGGAACTATATTAATAACAAAATAATTTCATCCCCCAACGGGTTCTACCAAAACTCTTGATTAAAGAAGTTAGCTAAACAAATTCATAAGAATCAAATCTAAAATAACTTGCATAATTAAACTACAAAGTAATGAAGAAAATATGTACAATTTGTTGTCTTGCCGTTCGAATCCCTTCTCTCCTCTTCGAAACTCTCTAAGTTGTGTTTTTGGGGTCTATTTATAAGTTTTGGACAAACCCTAAACGTGTAGGAGACTTCTATTTCAACCGGGAAACACTTAAACTCGTCAAAACTCGAAATTGACCAGAACCAGAAGACCAGGTGTTTTGGCTCTAAGGCCTGGATAAGGCCAGGCCAGGCCTGGCTTTAGGAGGAAAACGCCCCCTAACGCCAGGGCCAGCCTGGCTTTAGGAGGAAAACACCTGGATAAGGCCAGGGTGTTCCCTCTTCGCCTCTCAAGCGTATTTTCGACGTATTTGCATCCACTTAGCTCGGTTTCCATCTCCAATTCACCTACACATGAAATAAACTCCATTAAGCACATAAAAAATGTATTTTTATCATTAATGCCGCATAAACTGTAAGGCATATAACATGTTAAACTATGAATTCTAGTCTCTCATCACTCACACGCAGATTTCATAGCCAAAATAGAGTAAGTGCAGTGTGGATGGCTAGCCTCTGTGTGTCAAAGTTCAGAGGGAGCTCAAGGGTCCCAAGGCAATGCTCACACATAAGGGGTAGAACCTAGACTTCTAAGAGTATATATGAGAGTGCTTTTTTATTTTTTTAAAAGAGATTAAGTAAGAAAATAGTTTTGAGAAAAGGGTAAGTAAGAAAACAGTTTTGAGAAAGGGTAAGTAAGAAAACAGTTTTGAAGGGGGAAATTTGATTCGAATAAAAGTTAAACATCATACAAAGGACCATGGATAGTCCAACAATCACAAACAGGGGTAATGGGATTTGAGGGAAAAATACAGAGCATGTGAGGGCAAACATGTAGCATGCAGACACACATATAGGAATGCAATCAGAAGCTCCTAAGGGTTCAGAGGATTAGGGGTACAGTAAAGTACTAGGTTAGATTAACACCAAAACAACTAAGGCCATGATTGAACTAATGTACTAGTCATAAGCATTGTGATTCACGTAAGAAGAAGGTGCTAAGTATACAGAAACATGATGGTCAAGTAATGCCTAACTTAACATGCAGAGGGGTGTTTAGGATCCTACATACATGTTGTATACTAAGTAAAAGCAAATTAGAAACGCATTGAATTACAACAGTGATAGAAACATGTTGGTTTGAGGATTGAATAGAAATTAGAACAAACCAGTGAAGTGAAGAAAGCAGTAACACAAACAAGAATTAGGAGATGCACAATAGTTAGCCTTGGCTTGCAGCCGGCTAACTTAGAATAGTACTAACTAGCACAAATGAGAGAGCAGAGAGTTTTTTTAATTGTGAGAGAGAGATATTTGAACAGATCAAATCCTGTCTTTGGAGAATAAGAGGCCTGGGTATATATAGCTTTGAAAACTATAGTAAATAAGGTGCAGATCAAAGTCAGGCAGCAATTAAGGGAATCAGAATCAATCAGTTTAAGAATAGTATGGGTACTTCCTTAATTAAGGGAGTTAACTCTCCAACGGTAAGAAAAGGTTACAAGTAAGGAAAGGAAGCAAATAATGAAAGATTCATACATAGTAAGCACAAAGTACGGAGTTGGGGGTAGGTTCATTAAAGCACTGTTGTAAGAATCAATTGATAGTAATAAAGCAAGAAATAACTAATAGTCGTAAAGATTATCACTGGAAATCAATTACAGGAAATTATGGATTCGAAATATGAGTAGTATTGATTTATACAAAGTAAACAGATAATAGGAGAGAGTCAGAAACCCTAGTGATTAAAACAGGGTAAAATCACACGGAATTAGAGTTTTACATAGGACAATAACATGAATCACTGAATAAGCATAATACAAACAGGAAAGGCGAATATTTAGAGGTATCGATAAATAATGAATAGAGATGAATCATAGATTAAGCATGGTAATGGCAACCAAAAACCCTAACAAGCAATATAGGGTAAAACATCACGAAATTATAGAATAATCAAGAGAACAGAGTGAACACAATAGAACAAATGAACACATCGTTGTAAACAAACTCAGAGCCATAGGTGAAAGCTAAGAATTTAGGGTTTTTAACGAAATAATTCAGAAACAAAGGGAAAAGGATCGAATAAAGCTTAAAAATAATAAAAATCATAATGTAATACTTAAAATATGAAGGGAAATCATTTTTGAAAAGAGGTTTGAATACCCTAGTTAGAAGGTGAAGAGTCACTTCATGAAAAATCGGAAAACCTTTTGAAAACACCAAAAATAGCTTTGAATAAGCCAAGATCTGTTATAGATCTATGAAAATCAGAGACTAATAGTTAGGGTTTCATAGACACAACCCAAAGAGAAGGAGAACCGGCTAAAGAACCACAGGTTCTAGCCGAAAAATGAGGAAATCTTACTCGGACGGCCATGGATGGTCGGAGAACAGCATGTGAGATCATGGGAGGTAAGTGCGCCTCTGGCTCCCTTGAAAAACTCGGGACAGCATCAACCCGGTATAGGAGGAGAGCCATAGGATGGGGGTGGTGGTGAGACCACCACTGTTACTGGCAAAGCAACGGCTGGAGAAGGGGCTAGGTTTAGCAGAGGGAGTCGAAGAGATGAGAGAGTTGAGAGAGATGAAAGGAGAGGACGGCGGAGTGTAATGATACAATGAAAGGAGGAATGAGGGTTTGGGGTAGGTCGTTTAGGATTAATTAAGGAAAGGCGTAGTCTGAGTCGTTGATCAAAATGATCAAGGGCCAGGATTTAAGAAGACCTGGACCGGGTTAAGTGGAGGTTTGGGCTTGGGTCATTTTAATTGGGGTTTGGGCTGGTTTTAATAGGTTAAAATTGAAATGAAAAAATGACTATTTGTTAAATACCTCATAAAAATAAATAAATAATTTATAAAAATAGCTGATAATTATAAAAATAAAATTGATGCTTAATAAAATTAAATTAACATGATTAATTAGTATTTAAAATATAAAATGACTAATTATTGGGCATAAATAGCATAAAATATATTATTAGGCTATAATTGCAAAGTTATTGCAATTATAGCCAAAGAGTGCCAATCTGGCTAATTGTGAAATAATTTGATCTTACCAAGGCTAAAAATAATGTATTAAGTCAAGAGATGTCTTTGAAATCATTTATAATGCAATTTATAATTAATTATTAGAGATAAAAATACTGGATAAATTGGAAATAAATTTGTAAATATATGAGAAAATTATGGAAAATTTCCAACTGTTATGGAAACCTAATTTTGAAGGTATATATGCAAATTTAAAAAGTAATTTGAGTAAAAATTGGGTATCAACAGCTACCCCTCTTTATCCGGGAAGGATGGAAGAGTTGTCGGGTAAAGACATGATGGCCAATTTGACCGAGTGGAAATAACTTGAAAGGTTCGGGCTGCACCCACATTTTTGAGCTGCCTACATATCCCTGGTTTTACAGGAATCAGGCCGCAAGTAGTTCAGGAGCCACCGGCGAAGTATACCGATGAAGTTTTATAAGGATGGACGCAAAGTGCAAGGTTGGGTGAACAAGCGGCTTACGGGGTAGTTAGGAGAACCGGGACGGGACCGTGCCTACCATGACGGATGTTGCTTGCCGGGTTACCTTCAAATGATTAATACAAACATATCGTGCATAATTTAGACATGATGCAAATTCCCGTTGGACTATGAATGATGTCTTTGGACGGTTAAGGATCACGTCTTTACACCATAATGTCCTGGGCCATAAATTTCTTGATGTAGGATTTGCAGGCCATGAAATGATGTTCTCGAGCCATGAAGATGGTGACTCCGAACGATGACGCCTTTGAATAATGATATGCAAACTAATAAAAGAGATCCTCAGGCGATGACATGGTGTTCTCAGGCCATAAAGATGGTGCCTCCGAACGATGACGCCTTTAGATAAGTTGGCGATATTTCAGCCCATGAAGATGCAATAGTATGATGTTGACAAGGCAGAGCTTAGTCTTGCGAATTAAAGGGGCAGAGCTTAGCCTAAAAGGAAAGCGCAGTAAATAATGCTAGGGGCATCGGTCTCTTTTGAGAAGTAAATGGAGGTAGCATATTTAATGTCGAAAGGCATAAAGGTAGCCTTATGCAAGATGTGAATGCAGATGGAGACAGCCTTTAGTCTCGGAAGGCAGAAAGGTAGCCTTATGCAAGATGCGAATGCAGGTGGAGACAGCGTTTAGTCTCGTAAGGCAGAAAGGTAGTCTTATGTAAGATGCGAATGCAGATGGAGACAACATTTAGTCTCGGAAGGTAGAAAGGTAGCCTTATGCAAGATGCGAATGCCGTCTATGAGGGCTAGCTGCTCATAATGGCTTCGTACCCACTTTGCATCGTTGAGCTCAGCTTCCTGTATAATTCTTAGAGATGGAATCTCCACTTCGGCAGGAATTACAGCCTTTGTACCATAAACTAGCATATAGGGAGTTTCCCCTGTTGATATGCGGACAGTGGTGCAGTATCCCAATAAGGCGAATGATAACTTTTCATGCAGCTGCTTGTTCCTTTCTATCGTCTTCCTTAGTATCTTCTTGATGTTTTTGTTAGCGGCCTCTACGGCTCCATTCATCTAAGGCCTGTATGCTATGGAATTCTTGTGTTTTATCTTGAAAGTTTCACACATAGCTTTCATCAAGTCACTGTTGAGACTAGAACCATTGTCTGTGATGATTGACTTTGGAACTCCGAACCGACAAACAATGCGGTCGCGAACAAAGTCGTCCACGACTTTCTTAGTAACTGATTTGTAGGAGGCTGCTTCGACCCATTTAGTGAAGTATTCAATGGCGACCAAAATTAACCTGTGGCCATTGGAAGCGGCAGGCTCGATTGGTCCAATAACGTCCACACCCCAAGCGGCAAACGACCATGGTGATCTGGTTGCATTGAGCTCACTTGGAGGCACCTTTATCATATTCCCATGTATCTGGCAGCGGTGGCACTTTCGAACAAACTAGATGCAGTCTGTTTCCATAGTCATCCAAAAGTAACCAGCTCGGAGTATTTTCTTTGCTAAAATAAAACCGTTCATACGTGGGCCACAGGTCCCAGCATGAATTTCTTCCAGTAGTTTTCATGCTTCTTTTGCGTCAATACACCTTAATAACCCCAAATCGGGAGTCCGCCTATATAGGATTCCTCTGTTGTGGAAGAAATTGTTGGACAATCTCCGAAGTATGCATTTCTGAGTGGAATTTGCATGCTCGGGGTATTCTCCTTTTGCCAAGTACTTATCGATGTCATAAAACCAAGGATTTCCGTCTGCTTCTTCCTCAACATGGGCACAGTAAGCTGGTTGATTATGGATCTTTATGAGAATAGGGTCAACGAAATTCTTATCCGGATGCTGGATCATTGAAGACAAAGTAGCTAATGCGTCGGCAAACTCATTATGGATTCAGGGATCGTGCCGGAACTCTATCTTTGTGAACCTCTTTCTTAATTCTTGTACGTGGTGCAGGTATGGCAATTTCTTGGAATTCTTTGTTCCCATTCTCCTTGTACCTGATGTACCAATAAGTCTGACTCACCGATCTCTAACAGTTCCTGGACGTTCATGTCAATGGCCATATTGAGCCCCAAGATGCAGGATTCATATTCAGCCATATTGTTGGTGCAAAGGAACCTAAGTTTGGCGGATATCGGATAATGCTGACCGGTCTCTGATACTAGGACTGCTCCAATACCGACTCCCTTGAAGTTTGTTGCTCCATCGAAGAACATCCTCCAACCATCATAGGATTCTGCAATGTCTTCTCCTATGAATGATACCTCCTCATCGGGAAAATATGTTTTCAGGGGTTTGCATCCTCCGTCTACGGGATTCTCAGCAAGATGGTCTGCTAGAGCTTGTCCTTTAACTGCCTTCTGAGCCACGTAGACAATGTCGAATTCGCTCAGCAGGATTTTCCACTTGGTTAGCTTGCCAGTGGGCATGGGCTTCTGAAAGATGTACTTTAATGGATCCATCCTTGATATGAGATATGTTGTGTAGGCACAGAAGTAATGCCTCCGCTTTTGGGCGACCCAAGTTAAAGCACAACAGGTACGCTCTAATAGATAATGTCGGGCCTCATATGGAGTGAACTTCATGCTGAAGTAATAAATAGCTTGTTCATTCCTTCCTGTTTCATCGTGCTGCCCCAGAACGCAGTCGAAAGCTCCATCTAACATGGCAAGATAGAGTAACAGAGGTCTTTCTGGCTCGGGCAGTACTAGGACTAGCGGTGTTGACAAATATTCATTGATTTTGTCGAAAGCCTTTTGAAAATCATCGGTCCACTCGGTCGCAGCGTCCTTCTTCAGCATCTTAAAAATTGGCTCACAGATGACGGTAGATTTTGCTATAAATCGGCTGATGTAATTAAGCCTCCCCAACATACTCATCACATATCTCTTGTTCCTTGGTGTTGGTAGCTCTTGAATGGCTTTGACTTTTGACGGATCCAGTTCTATTCCCTGGCGGCTTACAATAAAATCCCATAAACTTCCCAGCAGGAACCACGAATGCACACTTCGTGGGGTTTAGTTTCAGTTTGTATTTTCGTAATTTATTGAAGAACTTCCCCAAATTCTCCATGTGATCAGCAGATTTCTTTGATTTGATAATGACATCATCCATGTACACCTCGATCTCCTTATGAATCATATCATGGAATATGGGGGTCATGGCCCTCATGTAGGTGGCCCCTGCATTCTTCAAGCCGAATGGCATCATCTTGTAACAATACACTCCCCCATGGCATGATGAACGCCTTTTTCTCAGCATCTTCCTCATCCATCAAAATCTGGTGGTAACCAGCAAAGCAATCCACGAAGGACTGAAATTCATGCTTGGCGCAGTTATTAATCAGAATGTGTATATTTGGCAAGGGGGAGTCGTCTTTTGGACTGGCTTGGTTGAGATACTGGTAGTCGACGCAGACTCTGACCTTCCTGTCCTTCTTTGGCATAGGTACAATGTTGGGTAACCATGTCAGGTACTCCACTACCTGGAGAACTTTGGCGTTGATCTGCTTGGTAACTTCTTCTTTGATTTTCAAACTCATGTCGGGTTTGAACTTTCTGAGCTTTTGTTCCACTGGTGGACACATTGGATTGGTTGGCAGTTTGTGAGTCACAATAGACGTACTTAGACAAGTCATGTAATCATACGACTATGCAAATACGTCCTCATACTCTCTTAGAAACTTTGTGCAATCTTTCTATTCTGATGGTGACAAATGAATGTTGATGCGAGTCTCCTTGACATTTTCTGAATCTCCCATGTTAATAACTTCTGTCTCATCCAAGTTGGACTTAGGTCTATTCTCAAAGTTCTCAACTTCTTTGACAATCTCGTCAGGTATGTCGTCTTCATCTGAATCAATGTTCGTTTGTTGCGTTGTCGCATTGCATGTCACAATCATCAGTTCATTAAGACAAGAAATAGTAATGTTGTATAAATAAAGTAATGAGAGAAAACAATAGCAATAAATATCGAATTCGTAAGAGAAATTTAGAAGATGCTTTGATGGATTGAATAACTATTTTGAACATTGAAGATCCTTATTGCAGAAATTGAAAAATGCAGGAAAAGGAAAATCATTTAAGAAATAAAACAGTAAATAATGCTTGTTTTAGCCTTTCTACCCCGAGGCTCGTCGTGCTTTGGTTGTCCTGATAGACCAGTTCTTGAGATATGTCCCCTTGATTACAATTTGTATGGAAGGGCCTTCCTCCCCCTTCTCCTCGAGAACAACACAGCAATCCATATCCTCGTTCTCTAGGAACAAACTCCTCATCGCTGCAAGTGCGTCTTCCTCGTCTGAACTGTAAACAGTGTCAGCCTGCTTGAAGGTCTGCTCAATATGAGGTATCGGCTGCTCCAAATAGTAATAGGGAATGTGCCAAGGTGGCGAACAGTTGTTGAATTCCTGCCAAGTTTACTCATACCCCAGAACGAAAGTGGTGCCATGTTCCTTGAGCTTTTGTGGGCTTCGTGATCCCTTGGAGGTTTTTACCGAGCCCTTTGCCTGGATCATATCCTCTTCAGTTCAGGATGCTCTCCATATTTCTATCCCACCACTTATCTTTGTCGATAGTATTGAACCGCTCAATGTGGTGGTAAGTTCCTCTGCCTATCTTCCTTTTTCCGCCAATCACCGGAATAGTTTGACGACTATAAATGGGGTTGCTACCGTCAGCATGAATAATCACCTCTTGGTGGTTCCACTCGAATTTTACCGCCTGATGTAGCGTTGATGCTATGACCCCAGCAGCATGAATCCAGGGTCGTCCCAACAACAGGTTGTAGGATGCTGGCACATCTATCACCTGGAAATCTACTTCGAACCAAGTCGGTCCCATCTGCATACATAGACTGATCTGCCCCATGGTGCTCCTCTGATAACCGACGAAGGCTTTCACATTGATCGCCTCATCCCTTATCTCATGTATCCCTTTACCCAATTTCTTGAGTGTTATCAACGGACAGATGTTAAGACTTGAACCTCCATCGATCAAGATTCTTGTGATGAAATGATCTTCGTATTGCATGGTGATGTGCAGTGCTTTGTTGTGCCCCAATCCTTCAGGTGATGTTGACTCTCCAGTACCTGGTCTACCATATTGGCCATTTCCCAACTAGTGATGTTGTTTGGCACATACGCTTCACTCAACACTTTCAACAAAGCATTTCTGTGTGTTTCAGAATCTGCAGCAGAGAGAGGATGGATATATGGGTCGGTGTCTTGTTCAGCTGGTCGATGACTGAATACTCCTTAGCCTGTACCTTTCTCCAAAGGTCATCGGGACCTGTATCGATAAGGGGAAGTCGGTTGGCAACCTGCTTTCTTGACTCGGCCAGATGCTCAGGGGTGTAGAGCCTACCAGTTCTTGTCATACCCTGTGCTGTGACAGCTTCCTTAGACCTGACCTTGCCTTTTCTTCTCACCTCGGATGTGTAGTCCCAAGGGATAGCGTTTGAATACAAGGGTGGCGTGGTTGACACTGTCACCAGAATTGGTGCGGCCATCCTTACTTCAAACGAAATGTGTATTCGGGGTGGCAAGACTGTGACCTCAAATGATGTCGGTGCATTTGTTGGAGATACAAATTCAACTTCAATTGGCACTGGTGACTTTGCAGGTGGCGTTGCGTCAAAGTCAAATGGTATAGACATATTCACCTCATCATCCTCAGATGATTGAATTTGGACTATGATCGGTTTGAGAGTGACTGTGGGTTTCTTTGGGTCATCTCCTTCTGCGGTCAACTTGATTGACCCCTCGGGATCCCAATCATCTTCTATTTCAATCATATGGATACCTCTACGCTTATGGTCTGGTAGAGGATTGTCGCGGACATTTGGAGCGGGGTCTTTTGCCATAATAATCTTGTTGTCAGTGAGAGCCTATATTTTGTCCTTTAGAGAGCGGCATTCTTCGATGGTGTGTCCTTTCATGCTGGAATGGTATGCACAGGATTTGTTTGGGTTAACCCACTGAGAAGGGTTCTCAGGGGTGGTAGCAGTGATTTGTATGACATAACCAGTGGCTTTGAGCTTCTCATATAGCTGGTCAATGGGCTCGGCTATAGCGGTGTATTGATTTGGAGGGCGACGATCAAAATTGGGACTAGGTCTAGGGAAGTTTTGGCGTGCAGGGGGTGATTGGTAATGGGATAGCTGGGAATTATAAGTGTGGTATACAGGAGCGGGTTGTGAATATCTGGGCGAAGCAGGTTGATATGTGGGCGGGGAGCTTGGTAGGAAGGTGGTGGAGCTTGGTAATTTAGTGACGATGCTTGGTATTTCGGGGTTGGATGGTATGTGAGTTGAGGTGTTGGATAGGTTTGGTATTTAAGAGGGGACTTGGCTCTTTTTGCAACCATTACGGCTCCCACGTCTCTCTTCTCAGACACACCACCAGACTGTAGAGCCTTGTTAGTGGCTTGCAAGGCTTCAAAATTTGTAACCATACCGCTTTTAATACCTTCTTCAATCTGCTCACCCAATTTGATGATGTCAGAGAACTTGTGTCCTTCAATAATCATTAACCTTTCATAATATTGCGGGTCCTGAGCCCAGACAAAGAACTTGTTCATTTGTTCTTCGTCTAAAGCAGGTCTGACTTTAGCGGATTCAGACCTCCAGCGTGTAGCATACTCGCGAAAGGTTTCTGTAGGTTTCTTCTTCAAATTTTGAATGTAGAACACAGTTGGTGCGTTATTTGTGTTGAATCCAAACCTTTCCATAAAATAAGACGCCATACTTTCCCGGTTTGACCATTTCTTGGGGTCTTGGCTGATGTACCAAGACAGTGAGTCTCCCTTCAAACTCCTCATGAACAGCTTCATGCGGATCTTTCATCCTTTTCTACGCCAACCAATTTGTCGCAATAGGTCCTTAGATGGACTCTGGATCACTAGTACCGTCAAAAATTTCGAACTTTGGAGGTGTGTACGCCTCGGCAGTTCGACATCAGGTTGGATACAAAGGTCTTCATAATTCAATCCTTCATCCCTTGGTTCCTTCAACACCCTAGACTCCGCTGTTCAGTTTCCTAAGCTCCTCGGTCAGGTTCCTGATAATTAAATCCTTTTCGTCAGACTCGGAAACCTGTGGGATAGGCGGAGTGGAGTGGGTCACGGTTTCCACATAGATGGGATTTTTATAGGTGTGGAAATGGTCTTTTGTGGGGTTTTGAGGTTCTGGGATAAGTAGTGGGGTATTATTTGAGGTGTGGCAAGCATTACACTACGTTGGGAGAGTTTGGTTCTTTGGGGGAGTGACGTGATAGTGAGGTGCGGGATGATTTTGTTGTCTTGGGATATTTTGTGAAGGTGCGGGGTTTTTAGCATTTGGAAGGTTGACGTCGGGGACGTTGAGGGAAAATGACAAATTGGCCAGATTCCGGACTTGATCGAGTTCTTCCTGAAACTTCAGCAATTTATGTTCAAGTGGTGACATGTTTTCATGCAGTACCTGAATACCTCGGCCATCAATGGCCTCTACCTGTTCAATCATATTCTCCTTTCTAGTGCCGCTGGACTCTTCCATCTTACTTTTGCCTTTGTCTTTGCCCTTGGGATGACTAGGAGGAGGAGTAGGTGGAGGGCCCTTGGATCTGGTGCGATAGGCTGATGCTGCCAGAATGCATGAACTAACCTTTGGGGAGGGGAGTAAGAAAAAATAAAACAAAAGGTGACCAAGTTAGTGAGGATTATGAAAAGAATATTGCGATATTTAAACACATAATGCGGAAATGTAAAACGTGTCCTAAGTTGAGAACCTCTTTGTGCCCGAGGTAGGCCTAGTGACAAATGAATTTGGAGAACTTAAAATGCTAAATGCCTCATTTTATTGATAAGAAAAATAGAAAAATCCCAAAACGATAGACGAAAAATAAAAGTCACTAATGGCCGTTGGCCTTATTACAATGATAGAAAATAAAGACACTCCTATCTACTTGGTCCCAGAAGGACCTTCCCCAGACTCGGCATTCTTGCTTTCCTTGTATAGTTTTCCCAGCTCTCGATGTCCCAGCAATAGGTAGATTCTGGCTAGGTATCCTCCTGCAGCTCCCTCGGCCTTTTGACAATCTTCAACTCTTTTGATGAACTTTTATTCTAGCTCGATTATACCTCGTTCCAAGTACCCCAGCCTCTTGTTGGCGTTGATAGCCATGTCTTTCCATTCCTTGATCAGTTTTTTGTTGGACTCATGTATCTTGTATTAGTCATCCTCACTTTCCCGGATCCTTTTGCGTAGATGGTTGTATTTGACTATTGCCTCGGCCCTTTCATCTATAACCCTGTGACCTCGAACGTACCCCGACTTGCTCTGACCACACAGATCCTCTTCTAACCAACCAAGATAGAAAGAGGTACAACCGGCGTGATACTGTCTGGCTCGATTATGTCTTTCTCAAGTATAACATTGCAGTGCCACAGGTACTGAGCTTGGCACTTGTGAGGACTGTCATTATTTTGAAAGTCAGCTCGAAGATGGCTCATCTTCTTGACCCTAGGGATGACTTGCTTCCTTCCGGCTTTCCTCATAACTCGAAGAGGGACGTAAGGATATGTCCCCCTTAGATAAAGCAGTATCATAAATGATGTGTCTCGGGGTCGAATGATGAAATCATCTGTTGGAGTCCATTCAAACATCCATTGAACCTGTTCTTCAATCAAGTTATCAAAAAGCTTGACCCATCCCTCAGCATTTTCAGGCTGAGCGAACATGTCAGGGATATAATGCATTCGCTTTGGGTGATGGAAAGCGATGTGGTCATCCCACATTCTGTGGTGAATGTCCTGTCGATATTCGCCTTTTTGGAGATGTTCCATGAGCCAGAGTTGAAGTAATAAATTCAACCTTCGAAATGATTTGCTCCTTGTTGACACCTTTCTAAGGCCCGATATATGTCTTCAACGATCATGGGCACAATGCTGAAATCTTGCCCATTTACTCCTTCCATTATGGTCTTAGTTACCATGGATAGCCTGGTATGGATACTTTCCTTCTTCATCGGGAACACGATCAAACCCAAAAAGTAATCCATAAACACGAACACTCGGCGATGGACATCTCCCAGGGAGGTGATAGCAAACTCGTCATGGTAGGTACAGTATGATTTGATATAGCCATACATTTTGAACAAGTAGTCAATGTGCAATTCCTCCAAACATTTTGATGAATCTTTTGCATGTGGGGTTCTCAGGCATCAACAACCCTGGTGTTTCTCATAATAGGTTAGCCAGCCCTCATATCTCTTCTATCAAAGGCGCCATTTTGATTTTCCCAAAGCAGAACACGGACCTTTCACAATCCCAGAATAGGGTAGCAGCCTCTATTATCATTTTGTTAGGCTGGATTTCCAGAAGAGATGGTAGATTACCCAAGTGTTTCCTGACGATAGCTTTGTCTCTAGAGTGCATATCCTCCCACCAACTCAACAGTCTTGGGTGGATGTTTGAGACCATGTCGAATCTGGGAACTTCGTGCCTCATTTTTTCTACAAAGAAAATAAAGTTAGGCCCTTACCCCACCGAACTCGACTATTTATCATCAATAATTAGCAGGAAGTATTTAGTTCTCCAAATAAATGCACAGAACGTGAGGGCGTCCGCTTGGGTTTAGGGAAACCCGGTAGACTTTTGGATAAGGCTATCTTAAAAGCTATCGTGCGGATGACACTTTAGCTTGACTAGGTTTGACCATGATGCATGCAATAGTGTAACATAGTAAGGTTTCTATGGGGTTTTAGACCGGTACCCTTGAGCGGACAACTCAAGGGGGAAAGGCACGGAACCGTCGACTGCACCGCTGATCGACTAGTTTTACCGCAGTAAGCCTTTCCGAATTTAGTGGGTGATAATATAGGAAGGGCACAACCACTCATCAAGCATTGCTATTATATTTTGTTTGGCACGAGTGGAGTATGAATGTTGAGCATGATTTATGCAATAAGTATTTAAACAAGTTGTCATGTAATTGCACGTTAAAGAAAGTGGTAAAAATGGTAGTAATGCTTAAAGCAGTTACAAAAGGAAACAAAGAGACATATCAGTTTCGTTTTTGAAGAAAAGTAAATATCCAAAGTAAACAATTAATTGCATGTAAAGGGAATAGGAAAGGGTGAAAGTATTTAAAATAAAGGCAAAAATTCACGAAACAATTTGAAATGGTAAAAGCTTAGATATCCCCAGCAGAGTCACCATGTTGTCGCGCCCCCTTTTTTTTCCTCACGGAATCGGGTTTATGACATTGGTTGGGACAACTCTTTCCTTTCGGGAAAGGGATTTGCATATTTTGAAGAGTCGCCACCTAACAATTTTGACGGTGCGTTAGGGCACCTAAGGGGTTAAATTACAACTGCGTTGCTAACAAGAGATTTGGGTAAGGGCTTGAAATTATCCTAAGGGGAAGGTGTTAGGCACCCCTCAGGATCCACAAGTGTGGTTCCCAGCCAAATGGTTTCGTGAATTTGTACAACTAGCAAATAACAAATAAATGCTCAAATGAGAGGAGATTTAAGTATTGAGCATGCAGATATTTTAAAGAAACAGTAAAGAAGATTGGCTTTTGAAAAGGAATTACGAGCTAGCATATAAAGGTATCCTAGGTTTATAATAATATGGATCACATCAATGTAATATCCGGTAATCACTCCTCGAAGAGGGGCTACACGTGGTATTAGCGCACCGGTCATCATATCCATATTCTACCCTTCCCACCCCATAAGGTGATTAAAACGTGTGTTGGTCTCGACCTCTATTGCATGTTGTTACTCGTCCCTTCTTATCAGTCTCGGAGGAAATTTGGACTCCTATCCTAAAGGAGGTGCTAGGTAGACCCTCGGATTTTAAAGGTAAAATTCTAAGACGACAGATAACAAAACAAGTAGGACTGCAGATAAAGGAAAGCATAGAAAACATATAAAGGCTCAAACATTCCTCCAGACACAGTACACATAAGCAGCATGTCTCATACACAATTAAGCTCCATATTAATTCAGAATCCTAAAGCATGGTATCTAGGTGATAACACAGACAGATTATTGCATAACTCAGAGAGGAAGTCTTAATCAGGCTTGCCTAGTGGTTTTAAGCATGCTGACAGTTAAGCAAAATCAGAAAAACAGTACTGATTTTATCTTTTTTAAGTTAATTACCTAAGGCTTGCCTAAGTGCTGGATAACATGCAATAGTTATTCAGATTTGTTAATGACTCTAAGATGGTTTAGCTAATAACATGCGATTCTAGGTGTGAAGATATACAAAGACTAATTACCAGTTCCTGAGAATGTCGCGCCCCCTTCTTTCCTCGCGGAGATCGGGTTCAGGACATTTTTTGGGACAAACTCCTTTGGAATGAAGAAGTTAAAGAAAGAGTCTCCACCTAACAATTTTTATGGTGCGTTAGGGCACCTTGAGTAGTTAACTCATGAACTATTTTGGATTACCAGAGATTGGGTAAGGGCTTGAAGTTATCCCAAGGGGAAGGTTTTAGGCACCCCTCAAGATCCACAACTATGGGTCCCGGCTAAATGGTTTCGTGAATTCAAACAATAAGCAAATAACAAGCAAGGCTCACATAAGAGGGGATTTCAAACAAGTATTGGAGTTCTATTGGGAATTTAAAAGAAATTAGAAGTAAACATTTGAGAAAATATCCTAGGTTTAAAGTAATACGGATCACATCAATGTAATACCTGGGAATCACTCCTCGAAGAGGGGCTACATGTGGTATTAGCGCACCGGTCATCATATCCATATTCTACCCTTCCCGCCCCGTGAAAGTAATTAAAGCGTGTGTTGGTCACGAAATCTATTGCGTGTTATTACGCGTCCCATCCTATCAGTACGGGAGGAAGTTAGGACTACTATCCTAAATGGTAGGTACTAGGCAGAACCCCTAGGTTAAAAGGACAAATTCTAAGCTATAAATAAAACATTTAGGACTGCAAGTATAAGGGACACACAGGAGCAGATATCAGGCTCATGAATCCCTCCACAAATTAATACACATAACTAGCATGACTCAAACGCAAATAGGTCTTTGAATTTCATAACCTAAGGCAGGATGTCTAAGTGAGAATACAGCAATGGGGCAGTCTGATTACTGAGTTTCAGAAGAAATATTTTTACCAGTTCTAGACTATGAATTCTGATTTGTGATTATCCAAACAATACAAAGAGACAGTTTTCCCAGTTTTAATAAATTTAATGCCTAAGGCTTACCTAGGCGGGTTTAACAAACTCCAGTTATCCTGTTTAGACTTAATCGTGGTAAAGGAGTGAGTATTTAAACTAATGTGAATGCAGTGTCCTACAAAACAGGATATCTAAATGCATACAGGGTGGGGAATGATGCAAACCTACGCATCCTTTTCTAAATGCACAAACGTTTTCAAAAATAAAAATCTATTATTATTTTAGGGCGGAATTTACTTATTAACATATCTTTTTACTCGAAACAGGAAATACAGAAGCGTAGTTAAGTTGTTAAGCCTGGAACATGATTTCTAATGCAAATAGCAGTATGTCCTTAACACAGGAGTTTGGCATAAGTAATATGAGTATGTTGAGAATTAATTCCTAGGGTAACATGATCTCTAATGCAAATATTGGCGATTAATGTTTTTAACCTAAAACGGGATTTCTAGACATGGTGATCGTGAAGATGCAGAAACAGTAACATTATAACAACCATTTTATAGTTATTTAACTACGAACAAGATTTCTAAGTGAGGCATCAGTATGGCAAAGATGCTGAGATAAACGGACCTAAAACATGTTTTCTAATGCATGCATGGCAATTATTCCTAAGCATGGTAGCTATTGCACGCATATACAAATAAATCCTATTGCATGGTTTCTACCCATAATTATACTAAGCATTCACAATCCCACCCATTTCACTATGCAGCCCATAACCGTTTTTACAATTATTTATTACAGACCAGCCTTGCACAAACTCCATAAATATGGAAATTAAGAAGTTACACTATAGAAGGCCTAACAGTAGGCCCAAGTCCTCAGATCCAACAATGCCATATGCCATGACCTTTTGTAACCCAGGTGCGTCACAGTTCCTAAGGATCTCAAAAGACCCCAGGTAGTGCTCACACCCAAGCACCCTAGCGAGGAATGAGTAAGTGCAGTGTGGAATTCCAGCCTGGTGTATCAGAGTTCAATGGGTACTCAAATGGTCCCCAAGGCAGTGCTCACACGAATGGGGCTGAACTTAGAGCTAAGAGTAGTGAGATGTGCCTATAGTTTAGAAAAGAGTTGAGTTTGAAATGTAGCTTTTGGAAATAACTGTTTTGAAAAATAGCTTCAGAGAACAACATGAGAGTTTGTTTTATGAAAACTGGTTTTGCATAAGAAAGAAACAGGACAATCAGCAACCTAGAACATATATGGTTTAGGAAGAAAACACAAACAGGGATAGGGGGACTAGGGGACAAATAAGTCACAGAGTAGAGGCGGACTTGCACACAAATAGTCCTTAGGCTAGTGCTACATGGTTTAAACAATCATAGCCTAGTTATCACAGAATGTTCATGCCAGGAATCTAACAGCATCAAATTGAGGGATGTCAAAAAGAGTCACATATTAGGTCCAGGATTAGGATTTACATGATAACTAAGTATTATGGGGTGCATGCTCATAGTGTTGGGATTCAGGCAGATTCATGATGGAAACATATAAGGGAAAGCAATAGACATGATAGACTAAAGGGAAAGGGGAATCACATAGACAAGTAGGCATGCTGAACACAGAAGTAAAGAGAGGTCATAGGGGTAAGACAAACATACTAGCTACAAGGAAAATAGCAGAACCATAATTAAAACCTCAATACAAACAGAAACATGTTGAGTTGGATGCTATAAACCTAAACTAGAAACATACTAGTTAGGAGTAAGAATATAATAGTGAGGTGCAGAGAAGTAGAGCAATAAGACAGTGACATGCAGAGCAATAGAGCAACAATAAGTTCTTCAGTCTTGGCTTTCAGCCGACTGAGTAGCCAGAAGAACAAGAGAGAATATGCAGCAAAGCGAGTCAGAGTTCAGAGCAATATGAGTGCTATTTGTGTGTGTGTCGTGTATCTTTTGGTTGTGTTATGCTAAAGAGAGTAGGGTGTTTATAATTCTGAAAACGAGTAAAGAAAATAAGGTAAGGAATAATTAGTCTAACATAATTATGGAAATAATAACCAATCAGTGTAAATTAAAGGCCTGGACTCCCTTTAATTAGGGAGTCAAGTTCAAACGGGACAATCAGATTTAAATCAGGGAAAGGAATCAAATAGAGTGATCTTACATATCGGGGGTAGTAAAAGTAGGGAGTGTGTAATAAAGACCAGGTTCGTAACACGTAATTAAGGAAAGTACACACTGATAGCATATTCACAAAACAAAGTATGGGTTAAATTCTGAAAATTAGTCAAGGGAATCTCGACTGTAATTGAAATCACAGGGAATCAGGCATAATCAAGGAAAGTATCACACAATCAAGGGAAACAATTCAAAAAATAAGTACAGAACATACAAAATCATAGGTTCGAAGAAAACATCACAGAGTCAGTAGAGGGTATCAAGAACCCTAACCATGAATTAGAGTAAGAAACATAGAGCACATAGAGAGCCTAGAAGAAGTATAAAAAATGGCTAAACATAGCAAACAAGACGGACTAAAAAACCTAAAAATTGGGGATTTTCTGTAAGAAGCTTTGAACCAAAACATATTAACAAAGAATAACATTAAATCAGAAGTAAAGGAAAATCGATTTTGAAAGGGTTTTGTGAAACCCTAGTTTTAAAATTGAAAGATCGTTTAAAGATGAAGGTTTTTCGGAGAAAACATAGAAAGAAACTTCGTAATACTATAGATCTAAAGTAGATCTAGAATAAATTGAAAGACATAGGGTTAGGGTTTCATGGAACCCAGAGAAGTAAGAAGAACCTCAAAGACGGCATCGTCCTAAGTCGGAATAGGTTTTAAACTTACTCAAACGGTCGGGGAGGCCAGAAACTGGCACGGGACCATGGGAGGTGAGTTGGACCGCTCCAGGTTCGCCTAAGAGCCACAGAGCATCATCGGACTGGTGCAAAGTGGGTGGGTAACCAAGAGGCGATGAGGAGCCATGACTTCTAGTGAAAGAACCAGTCGGAGAAGATGACCTGACTCCATCGGAGAAAAGAAGCCAAAAGAGGCTTCTAGAAATAACTAGAGAGTAACAGAGAGAGATAGAGAGAGAGTGAGTGTTGAGAGAATGAGGGGTCGGAGGGGGGGTAGTGATTAGGTTTAATTATGGTAACAATGATCTGGACCGTTGGTCTCATTTGATCAACAATTCAGATCAAGTGTGAGGTTAGGCCGGGTTATTTATGGGTTTTGGTTCAGGTGGGGTTGGGTTACCAGCGAAGTATACCGGTGAAGTCTCACAAGGACGTACACAAGGTGCAAGGTAAGGTGAACAAAATGGCTTACGAGGTTGTGACGACCCGACCGGTCATTTTGAGCTCTAGCGCGTCGTTCAGCGGTTTGAAGTCGTGAGCAGCTCTGTTTTAGGTATTATGACCCATGGGCGTGGTCAGAATTGAATTCCAGGAAGTTTAGAATTTATTTGGAAAGAAAATTCTCATTTTAGAAGCCTTAAGTTGGAGAAAATCAACTAAGATTGGAATTTTGAGTAAACGATCTCCGAATCAGGATTTGAAGGTTCCAGCAGGTTCGTATGATGATTTCGGACTTGGGTGTATGTCCGGATCGGGTTTTGGATAACCCGGGAGCTTTTTGACATATATTGTGGAAGTTATCATTCTTAAAGGGTTTCATGAATTTGGGCTTGAAGTGCATATCAGTGAGGTTGATGTTCGTTTGGGATTCCGAGTCTGGAATAGCTCCGTATGGTGATTATGGAATTGGGAGCGCGATCAGAATTAAATTTGGGTGTTTGTAGGTCATTTTGGTAGTCATTTGGCTAAAGAAAGAAATTTGAAGTTTTTTGGAAAATCCAGCCAGAAGTGGAACTTTTGATATCGTGATCGGAATGCAATTCCAAAAGTTGGAGAAGGTCCGCAATTCCGAATATGACTTGTGCACAACATTTGAGGTCAATCGGACGTGATTTGATAGGTTTCGGCATCAGATGTAGAAGTTTGAAATTCTAAGTTCTTAAAGAATTGGATTTGAGTGTGATTCGTGATTTCAGCATTTTTTGATGTGATTTGAAGGATCGAGCAAGTCTATGTCATGTTATGGGACTGAGTCGTGTGTTTGGACGGGGTCCCGGGGGTCTCGGGTGTGTTTCAGGGTGGTTTCGGGTCATTTCGAAGTGATTTGTTGTTGCTGGTTTCTGGTGCTGCTGGTGTCCTATGCGATCACAGCCTTAGTTGTGCGATCACGGAGAAAAAATTGAGGGGCGAAGATTTTGGCCTACGCGATCGCGGCTGCTGGTGTGCGATCGTAGTGAAGGGCTAGGCAAGCTTGTGCGATCGCATGCAGGGAGCTGCGATCGCGGAGAAGGAATTTGGAGGGCTGCTGGTTGTCCTACGCGATCGCGAAAGCATTCCCGCGATCGTGGAGAGGAAAGATGTGGGCAGTGTTATTTAAAACGGGATTTTTGGCAATTGTCTTTCATTTTTCAAAAGCTAGGGACGAATTTGGAGAGCTTTTCAAGAGAGATTTCATCAAGCTTCAAAGGTAAAAGGATTCTACCCATTTCTAAGATTAATACAAAATTATTTCATGGTTTGATGTGAGTATTGGGGAAAAATTTGAGGAAAATTTGAAAGAAACCTAAAATTTGGTAAATTTTATTTTAGCAACAAATTGAGCATGAATATTTGAGAAAATTATATATTTGAGTTAGTAAGATTCTGGGCATGTAGGCCTGAGGGCATTTTGGTCATTTCACTGAGTGGGTTGGGAAAGTATATAATCTGAATTTGTTGTGAGTATTAGGATTAGTTTTCATTGATTCGTCATTGATGTGGTAGTTTCGGCGCGTTATGTGTCTGTTGCAGTCATCAGAAGGGCTTGGAAGCCGGTGTTGGAATTTCGGAGCGAGGTAAGTTTTCTTTCTAACTTCGTGAGGGAGAATCGTCCCCCTAGGTGATTTAATTCAATACATGTTATTATCTTCGGGGTCTACATACGCACGAGGTGACGGGAGTCCATGCGGAGCTACTATTATGCCATGTCCGGGTAGCCTAGGACCCACTAGCATACTTTATGTGTGTTCTTTAACCCTGCCTGTAATATTAAACTGCTAATATGACCGAAAACATATTTGAATGTTTAAAAAGAAACCTAGAGTTCATATTGTTAACCTTCTAAAAGAAAGTTGTTTTCGTTGTGAATATATTTATGTATCTGGACTGGGTTGTATTACAGAGTGTTACTAAATTGGACAAATGAGTTTCAAAAACAAAGATTTCAAAACCTATATTTCATGTTTCTTTTAATAAAGACTTTACCATTTTCCTGAGAAAAACGGTTTTCTTGATAATACGAATTTATTACGTGGATGTGTAACTTTGGGTGCCTGCGTTGCTTGAGTGATTCGCGAGCTGGAAGACCCTGTACTTGTGCATGTATTCTTATGAGCACCTGAGTCGCATGTATGATTCGTGAGCAGGCTAGCCGTATTATATTGAGAGTTACACTTTTGGGACGGGCCGATCGATCCCTCGGCAGTGCACCGAGATGATTATTATATTGAGATCCGCACTTTTGGGACGGGCCGATCGATCCTTTGGCAGTGCATAGAGAGATTGAGAGATGCACTTTTGGGACGGGCCGATCGATCCTTCGGAAGTGCATGGAGAGGTTGAGAGATGCACTTTTGGGACTGGTCGATCGATCCTTCGGCAGCGCATAGAGAGACTGACTATCTTATGACTCTGGGCGGTTGTGTTACCCATGTGTGAGCATGACTATTTGGTACTATTCTATTGGTATTGGCTTGACATGTATTTGGGAAAAAGGGGAGTGTACATTGTTGTTTATTCTCAGTGATTACCTGGATTTCTGTACTTGATATGTACTCGTTTCTCTCTGTCTTACATGTCTATTGTATTTCATCATATTCTATCATATATTATATTGTCGGACCCTAGTAAGTGTCTAATTTGACCTCTCGTCACTACCTCTCTTAGGTTAGGCGGGCGACTTACTGAGTACATGTTGTTTTGTACTCATGCTGCACTTGCTGTGCATTTTATTGCACAGGTACTCTCATAGCAATGTGGAGGAATCGGAGACTTAGGCGAGATCCACCATCTGGAGGCGATCCGCAGCTGGTAGCGTCACCTTCATACTGTATCTATTTTACTTTAAATTTCCTTGTCCAGTTGTATTTCGGACAGGCTTTGTAAAAATTGTAAAATTCTTAGAAATTGCTCATGTACTTGTGACACCGGGTTCTAGGGACGTGTTGGGATTTATTTCATTAAAATTAATTGTTGCGATATTGTATTTAATTTTACTAAAATTTACTTATTGATTACGAGATGCAAGAAAAAGTAACGATTTTGAATATGTTAAAACTAGAAAGTTATTTCAATTAATTAATGTTTTGGCTTGCCTGACCTTGTGTCCGACGCCATCACGACCTTAGGGATTTTTGCTCGCGACAACGTGGTATCAGAGCGCTAGGTTCCTGTAGGTCTCACAAGTCATGAGCGAGTCTAGTAGAGTCTTGCAGATCGGTACGGAGACATCTGTACTTATCTTCGAGAGGCTACAGGGCTGTTAGGAGTACTTTCCTTCTTGGTTCTTCATCGTTCGAGTCGATGCTTCCATGTGTAGATGGTTGTGTTTGTTGTTATGGCCCTGTGAAAGGGTAATATGTTGTTTCAGCTCAATAGCTGTGTTTCTGGAAGCCTTAAGGTTGTGCTCCGTTAGTGATGATGGTTACAATTGATCATCGCGCGGTGTCGATATGGTGATAGAATGTTTTCCCGTGTGTTGGGGAAGATGAATGGTTTGAAGGGGGGGGGGGGGGTCTTCTCAGAGTATGATTTCGAGATTTCAGTGCTTTTGTTCTGGTAGAGGGAAGGCATTTGGAGTATGAATGGCTCCGTGGGGATTGATTAAGTAGTAAGACTTGGTGTCTTCAAGTGAGATGGGGTGCGCACCTGTGACGTGTAGTCGTCGTCATTGATCGAATGGAATGTGTTAGGCTCGTCGGTTCTATGGTTTCTTCGGTTGCATGGGGTCAGAGTATTGAGAGGAAGTATCGAAGAATGCAATTGGCAAAGAATGATCCTGGAATGAGGCTAGGCGATGGTTCCAGTTCTAGGAGGCTAGGTATATGAAGTGGAAGTCGAGCAGTCGCAAAGTGGGGTAGCGGCAGCACGGCTTGGAATTTGGAGATATTGTCGCACATTAAATCGATGCCCATGAGGAGTAGGCGGACTAATAAGCTGGTAAATGAAGCAGGGCATAGGATGGGGTAATGAAGTCGCAGAGAGCCTGCATTCAGCATCGTTGGGAGGTGTCCGCGGGTGTTTTCCATAGGTGGGTAGGTTAGCAATGGCGGGGTTGGCAGGTTCTATGAGGGGTCCTAGTGGCTAGTCGGTAGGAGATAGAATGTGTGAATGATGCTAGAGAATTCAATTATTTAGGGAGTGCTAACAAGAGAATTTGGAAGATTGGGATGGTTTGGCTGAGCAAGATAGTGTTATCAAAGGAGGAAGGATGTCATCAGGGTCTAGAGTGGTGCTAGGAGTGGCTTCGGGCTAAGTGGGGGAGTCCCACCATCTGCAGTAGAGCTGTAGGGTTGTCTTCTCATAGGCTTACAAATTGTCGGCGTGTTGGCGAGTTATTTCAGCTAAGGAAAGAGGAGTAAAATGGTAATTGTGCGTAGGATGTGATGGAGTTGTGCAAAAGTTGGTCCTGTCAGGTCAGGGTTAGGCTTTGGAAGATTCAAATTTTGCTTAAGGCATGGGCGAGTTCTAAGGATAGTGACTCAGTCACGTGTTTCATTGAAAAAGGTGTTCCCGCGCTAGGCGAGCCTTGGGGGTTGATTGTACCCGGGGCCAGACAGAGTGGGTGACTCTCAATAACAGTCCTAATGATTTCAAAAGTTAAAGAATACGGAATTTAAAGATTCCAGGCAGTAATATGATCGAGAATCAAGCTTTTGCAGAATAATTTCAGAAAAAGAGGAGGATGTTTGGGATGTTCTATGATATGTTTCAATACACATGATGATATTTGAGGGGAGAGAGAGAGACTCCGGATTGAAGAAAAGAATTAGCAGAAGGGTGTGAGACGAGTTGCGGGATTTTGGCATCGTAGTCTCATGAATCAAGGTCACTCGGGATGAGTGAGGGTTGAGTTTGCTATTGGTTGAAGGAAGTTGTTATTATTCCTGAGGCAATTGAAGATGATTAAAAGAGGATAGATTGGTTATCCATGGTTGAACTGGCACATTTGCGGCAATGATTGGTTCCTTTGATGTGATTTAGTTATACATGTGGTTTATGACGGTGTGTGCGGGGCTTTTCGGCCGTTGTAATGGAATTCTACGTGGGAATTTACTCGTGTGTTGAGGTGGTACTCCTGAATTGAGTTAAGTGAAAGGGGTTCTATATGATGAAGTGTTCACTGTATTAGTGGTTCAGCAGTTATGATGGAAATTCTGGCACTACCTCGTATTGGCATGTTGGGTGCGGTAAGTAGTATGTAACTAGGAGTAAGAATCGAGATTTAGGTCCGATGTTTATAAGGATGTCATGAGCTTTGAAAATCAAGACGAAGTGATTTGAAAGTTCAGGGTAAGCTAGCGTTATCTTCAGTGTCACCTGAGAGTGATATTCGGTGAAAGGGGCTTGTACCCTGGTCATGGATTCTTGAGGTGTCTTTCGGCCCTTGGTGTGGCCGGTGTTATGGGTGTGCAGACTTGTTGCCTTGTGTGTAAGGTCGTGGAAGCATGGCCGTGAAAAGAATGTATAGAAGTGTGACACGTAGTCACTTGATGGATTTCAGATTTGGGCTGAGTATAAAGAAGTGCAATGTTGCTTAATTGAGAGTTTACGCCTGGAGGGCGTTCGGTTCAGTTGATTATGGATTATGGGGGTGTTAGTCCGGGTAATGATGGTTGTTCTCGTGTATTATGAGAGAAGCTGGGTTAATATGGACCCAGGCAAAAGCTATTAGCTAAGTTTTGTGCGAGCAAGGTGACTCGATTTTTGTGGATGGATTTATATATGATTATGCGCTTCGTGTGAGCCAAGCATGTTCCTTTCAGTAGAGCATCTTTCATGGAAAGATATTAGAACAGCGGGTATTGTTCCATCTTCGTTGAATTCATGCGTTATTGTGATTGTGTCGTGCGAGTTCTGAAACGACTTGATGATTTGTTATGTGTTGAGGTCCCGTGTAGTGGGGATGTTATGTGAGCAAGATAGATCTTGAGATCCAGAGTGTGTGTGTATATATATATATCTCACCTCATTTGTGCCTGTGTTTTGTAGCCTATGGCCTTATCAGTCTCCCCAGGATGGTATGATGCACTTAGCGTGCTTGTGATCGATATTCAGTAATTTTTAATAGTGAGAATCAGCTTTGTATATATTTCCTTACGTGAGTTTTATGTTATTTGGATCGGGTGGCACGCCGCCACGGTGATGTTATTTGGGATCGGGTGGCACGCCGCCACGGGTATGTTATTTGGATCGGGTTGCACGCCGCAACAGTGTGATGATGAGAAGGGTTGATATGTATTTATTTTCTTGTGTTTTATTTCCTATTTTCTAGTAAGAATTCATATTAGTTGAGTGAGCTGAATAGTTCCGTCCTGAGTCGTTTCTTATTACCATGTTCGAGTTATGGCTTATTGGCGCGATGTGGTATCATGTGAGGTTGTTAGCCATGTTTGGGATAACTTGCTGTCTGAGTAGTTCATTGTGGGTGAGACAAGATTATCGGAGCAGATATCAGTACGATAAGGTTATGTGAAGTACGTATTATAGGACAAATACCATTATTCAGGTTCACACTAAAGTGATGATTCTAGTCAAGATGAGGCATTCAAGAATTTGTTAACTCTGCAGTTGAGTATGAATTTATGCACATTTCCTCCATTGTGGTGGTATCGTCAGCAATGTAGCAGGATGTCTCTATAACTGTTATGAGATGCATCAGGAGCATCAAATTTGTGGGCCTTGGCTAATAAGGTCCAGGGAGCGTCGTTGTGGTCAGACAATGAGTTATGCGGTGCATGGTGCCGATTCAGCAAGGGTATGAATTTATGATCTGGTATATCGAGTGCTAGTTGATGCAGTGCTTATATATATTGAAACTAAGACTGGCTAGAGAAATTTCAGGTGTTTGAATGAGTTCTGAGCTTATTATATGGATAAAGAAGAAATCTCTAGATTTGATCAAGCTATTATGTTAGACTGGGTTGTGGTAGCACGGGCAGGTGCTCGATATATTGAACAGTGATTTCAGGTAACTCCAGAGCAGTTCATAGCACGTTCGAGGATGAACGTTGGTTTAAGTGGGGGAGAATGTGACGGCCCGATCGGTCGTTTTGAGCTCTAGCGCGTCGTTCAGACGTTTGAAGTCGTAAGCAGCTCCATTTCAGGTATTATGACCCGTGGGCGTGGTCGGAATTGAATTCCAGGAATTTTAGAATTTATATGGAAAGAAAATTCCCATTTCAGAAGCCTTAAGTTTGAGAAAATCAACTAAGATTGGAATTTTGAGTAAACGATCTCCGAATCATGATTTGAAGGTTCCAGCAGGTTCGTATGATGATTTCGGACTTGGGTGTATGTTCGTATCGGGTTTTGGATAACCCGTGAGTGTTTCAGCATATATTGTGGAAGTTAGCATTTTAAAAGGGTTTCATAAATTTGGGCTTGAAGTGCATATCAGGGAGATTGATGTCCGTTTGGGATTTCGAGTCTGGGAATAGCTCCGTATGGTGATTCTGGAAGTGGGAGCATGATCTAAAGTAAATTTGAGTGTCTGTAGGTCATTTTGGAGTCATTTGGCTAAAGAAAGAAATTTGAAGTTTTTTGGAAAATTCGGCCGGAAGTAGAGTTTTGATATCGCGGTCGGAATGCAATTCTGGAAGTTAGAGAAGGTCCATAATGTCGAATATGACTTGTACGCAAAATTTGAGGTCAATTGGACGTGATTTGATAGGTTTCAGCATCAGATGTAGAAGTTTGAAATTCTAAGTTCTTAAAGAATTGAATTTGAGTGCTATTCGTGATTTCTGCGTTGTTTGATGTGATTTGAGGGCTCGAGCAAGTCTGTGTCATGTTATGGTATTGAGTCGTGTGTTTGGACGGGGTCCTGGGGGTCTCGGGTGTGTTTCGGGGTGGTTTCGGGTCATTTCGGAGTGATTTGTTGTTGCTGGTTTCTGATGCTGCTTGTGTCCTATGTGATCGCAGCCTTAGCTGAGAGATCGCGGAGAAAAAATTGAGGGGTGAAGATTTTGGCCTACGCGATCGCGGGTGCTAGTGTGCGATCGCATTGAAGGGCTGGGCAAGCTTGTGCGATCGCATGCGGGGAGCTGCGATCGCGGAGAAGAAATTTGGAGGGCTGCTGGTTGGCCTATGCGGTCGCGAAGGCATTCCCGTGATCCCAGAGAGGAATGATCTGGACAGTGTTGTTTAAAACGGGGTTTTTGGCAATTCTCTTTCATTTTTCAAAAGCTATGGACGAATTTGGAGAGCTTTTCAAGAGAGATTTCATCAAGCTTCAGAGGTGTAACGACCCGGCCGATCGTTCCGAGAATTTTGCCCTGTTTCCCACGTTTCTGCTTCATTTTATATGGTTCAACTTCATTTATGTGTGTTGGGTCGGTTANATGGCTCGGATAGCTTCTTTAGGTGATTTGGGACTTAGGAGTGTGTTCAGAATATTTTTGTGATGTCCGGTGTAGAATTAGGCTTGAATTGGCGAAAGTTAGTTTTTGGTGATTTTCGGTCGGCAGTGGAAAATAGCCTATCCAGGTCAGAATGGAATTCCGGAAGTTGGAGCAGGTTCGAAATCTCATTTTGGATGTGTATGCAAAATTTCAGGTCAATCGGAGGTGTTTTGGTTGGTTTCGGCGTAGTTCGCGAAATTTGGATGTTTCAAAGTTCATAGGCTTGAATTTGATGTAAATTTGGTGTTTTTGTGTTGTTTTTCGTGTTTCGAAGGCTCGACTAAGTTGGAATAATGCTATGGGGTATGTTGGTATGTTTGGTTGGGGCCCCGAGGGGCTCGGGATTGATTTCGGATGGTTGGCGGGGTTTTGAAACTTGGGAATTTGCAGCAATAGCTGCTGGTGTGAAAGTTTTGGTGTTGACCGCACCTGCGGTCGGGAAGCTGCAGGTGCAATGTCGCAGGCGCGATGGGAGGAGCGTAGGTGCGAAAAGGCTGGGCTGGGAATTTTTCCGCAGGTGCGATGTCTTGGCCGCACCTGCGAAGCCGCAGGCGCGGAAGATTGGTCGCAGGTGCAGAATTTGGTCTGGTAAGTGAGATTCCGCAGGCGCGCACCTGGGACCGTAGGTGCGGGTTCGCAGGTGCGACTAAATGTCCGAAGGTGCGGAAATGACTGGCAGATCAGTATATAAAGGCCCTCCGTGAAATTCATTTCATTTCACCATTTTTGCATGCGAGAGGAGCTCTTTTGAAGGCAGATTGGAGAGGGGATTCGTGATTCTTCAGTGAAGGTAAGTTCTCGGGTTATTATCATCGTTTCTATGCTATTTTAATTCGGATTAGGCTTGTATTTGGAGAATTAAAGTAAGACAAGTTGGAAAATGGGAGGAAAGAGTTGGGAATTTCTTTGGGCAATCTTAGTGGGCAATTGTGGTCCAATTTTGATGTTCTTGGTATATATGGTCTCGTGGGAGGATAAGGGTTCTTATGATGTAAATTTTATCGGATTCCGATATGTGGGCCCGGGGCTCGGGTTTGGCCGAATTTTGAGATTTTTGTATAAATTGATAATTTTCGATTGGGTTGTGTTCTTTGAGTATATATTAATGATGTTGAACTGGTTTTGGCTAGATTTGGAGCAATCGGGAGCCAAGTTGAGGGGCAAAAGCATTGCGGACTAGTGTTGTGGCTCGGTAGAGGTAAGTAATGGTTATAAATCTCGTCCTGAGGGTATGGAACCTCGGACTACATATTTCCCACTGATTCTAGAAAGGCGCACATGTTGGATGACGAGTATATGGCACGTACTAATTTTTGGATTAGACTAGGTCCTCTCCGCGACAACTAATGAGTTGCGTATTTACTCAAAACCTTATGTTAAATCATATTCTAAAGATTGTTGAAATATTTGGGCTATACGCCGTGTTTGGGGCCTCGTGTCGATCTGTTTAGACCCCTTGAGGGCTTTTTACTGTTGTTTTCCTCACTATTTATTGATAATTTCACTCAGCATCATTTTGCATACTGTTTTCGAAACTCAGCATGATTTACACCACTTTGAGATTTAAACTGATGTGTTGGGTCGAGTACCCTATTTTACTAATTCGCCCGAGGGGCCTTTCGAGTGATTCTGCTGAGTGTGGCCGAGGGCCAAGAGTGATGGTGAGGTGCTGAGTGTGGCCAAGGGCCAAGAGTGATGGTGAGGTGCTGAGTGATATTAGCGCTTGGGCTGAAGGAGACCCTCCGAAGTCCGTACACACCCCCAGTGAGCGTACCGAGTGTCGAGTGACGAGTGATGGGAGGCTGAGTGACGAGTGATTGGGAGGCATGAGTCATTGGGAGGTGCTGAGTGACTGTGAGGCATGCCCGAGGGGCTGATTTGATACATGTTTTCTCCCGAGGGGCTACTTATGATTTTACTACTTTCATTTGCAGGGCTAATTTGATATATGTTTTCTCCCGAGGGGCTACTTATGAATTGACTACTTTCATTTGCATACTAAATCTTTCGGTTTGAAGTTTTTCAACATATGCATTTATTAAAGAATTTTTCTGAAGTTGATTTTAAGGCATGATGATTTCACATATCTATGTTATACTGTTGGAAAAAAAGGTTGTGCCTCTTGTGATTTGATGACATTGATTTTATGTATTTCTTGCTGCTCAGGCCTGATTTATTTTCATTACTACTGAGTTGGCATACTCACACTACTCCCTGCACCTTGTGTGCAGATTCAGGTGTTAGGGAAGGACGAGTTGTCTATCTGTTCTAGAGATTCTCGGAGGTTTGCAAGGTGGATGCACGTGTCCGCAGTCCTGCTCCCTCTCTTGTTTAATATTACATAATTGTTTTTGTTGAGTTGTATATTTATGTAGATGCTCATGACCAGTGACTCCGGGTTCTCAAGGGTTGTATTTATTATTCAGTATAGTTTTGGCTGCTTTTATAAATGTTTAAAGGAACTTTTATGGGTAATCAGTATAGTAAAAATGTAAAAAGGAAGCTTATTATGACTTGAGTTTGGGTTTTGGCTGGCCTAGTTCCATGGTAGGCTCCATCACGACTGGCCTGGATTTGGGGTCGTGACAAGAGGTAAGAGGATTCTACCCATTTCTAAGATAAATACAAAATTATTGCATGGTTTGATGTGAGAATTGGGGAAAACTTTGAGGAAAATTTGAAAGAAACCTAGAATTTGGTAAATTTGATTTTAGCAACGAATTGAGCATGAATATTTGAGAAAATTATATATTTGAGTTAGTAAGGCTATGGGTAGAATGTGCCTTAGAGAAATTTACGATTCCGGGCACGTGGGCCTGAGGGCATTTTAGTCATTTCATTGAGTAGAGTTGGGAAAGTATATAATCTGAATTTGTTGTGAGTATTAGGATGAATTTTTGTTGCTTCGTCATTTATGTGGTATTTTCGGAGCGTTATGCGTCCGTTGGAGTCATCGGAAGGGCTAGGAAGCCGGTGTTGTAATTTCGAAGCGAGATAAGTCTCCTTTCTAACTTCGTGAGGGGAATCGTCCCCCTAGGTGAATTAATTCAATACATATTATTATGTCATTTCCGGGTAGCCTAGGACCCACTACCATGCTTAATGTGTGTACCTGTAACTCTGCCTGTAATATTAAACTGCTAATACGACCGAAAAATGTAATTGAATGTTTAAAAAGAAACCTAGAGTTCATATTGTTAACCTTCTAAAAGAAAGTTGTTTTCTTTGTGAATATATTTGTGTATCTAGACTGGGTTGTATTACGGAGTGTTACTAAATTGGTCAAATGAGTTTCAAAAACAAAGATTTCAAAACCTATATTTCATGTTTCTTTTAATAAAGACTTTACCATTTTCCTGAGAAAAACGGTTTTCTTGATAAAATACGAATTTATTACGTGGATGTGTAACTTTGGGTGCCTGCGTCGCTTGAGTGATTCGCGATCAGGAAGACCCTGTACTTGTGCATGTATTCTTATGAGCACCTGAGTCGCATGTATGATTCACGAGCAGGCTAGCCGTATTATATTGAGATGTGCACTTTTGGGACGGGCCGATCGATCCCTCGGCAGTGCACAGAGAGGATTATTATATTGAGAGCCGCACTTTTGGGACGGGCCGATCGATCCTTTGGCAGTGCATAGAGAGATTGAGAGGAGAACTTTTGGGACGGGCCGATCGATCCTTCGGCAGTGCGTGAAGAGGTTGAGAGATGCACTTTTGGGACGGGCCGATTGATCCTTTGGCAGTGCATAGAGAGACTGACTATATTATGACTCCGGCCAGTTGTCTTACCCTTGTGTGCGCATGACTATTTGGTACTATTCTATTGGTTTTGACTTGACATGTATTTGGGAAAATGGGGAGTGTACATTGTTGTTTATTCTCAGTGATTACCTGGATTTCTGTACTAGATATGTACGCATTTCTCTCTGTCTTACATGTCTATTGTATTTCACCATATTCTGTCATATATTATATTGTCGGACCCTAGTAAGTGTCTAATTTGACCTCTCGTCACTACTATCTGAGGTTAAGCAGGCGACTTACTGAGTACACGTTGTTTTGTACTCATGTTGCACTTGTTGTGCATTTTATTGCACATGTACTCTCATAGAAATGTGGAGGATTCAGAGACTTAGGCGATCTACACCATCCGGAGGTGATTCGCTGCTGGTAGAGTCACCTTCATACTGTATCTGTTTCACTTTAAATTTCCTTGTCGAGTGTATTTCGGACAGGCTTTGTAAAAATTGTAATATTCATAGAAATTGCTCATGTACTTGTGACACCGGGTTATGGGGACGTGTTGGGATTTATTTCATTAAATTAAATTGATGTGCTATTGTATTTAAGTTTACTAAAATTTCTTTATTGATTACGAGATGCAAGAAAAAGTAACGATTTCGAAAATATTAAAACTAGAAAGTTATTTCAATTAATTAATGTTTTGGCTTGCCTGACCTTGTGTCTGGCGCCATCACGACCTTAGGGATTTTGGGTCGTGACAGGGGTAGTTAGGAGATCTGGAGCGGTCCGTTCCTGCCTGGCTGTTGTTCTTAGCCGGATTTCCTACAAATGAATAACAAGCATAGATTGTGCGTAATTTAAACATGTTGCAGATTCCCATTGGACTATGAGTGTTGTCTTTGGACGGTTGAGGATGACGTCCTTAGACCATGATGTCCTAGGCCATGAATCTCTTAATGCGGGATTCGCATGCTATGAAATGCATTCTCGGGCCATGAGGATGGTGCGTCCGAACCATGATGATTTTGAATAATGATATGCAGAGTGATAAAAAGGGATCTGCGGGCCATGAAATTATTTTCTCGGGCCATGAAGATGGTGCCTCTGAACGATGACGCCTTTGGATAGGTTGCCGATATTTCAGCCCATGAGAAGTGCAATAGTATGATGCTAACAAGACAGAGCTTAGTCTTGTGAATTAAAAAGGGCGGAGCTTAGACCAGAAAGGAACAAAGTAGATAATGACAGAGATGATGGTTGCTTTAAAAGGTAAATGAGAGGCAGCATTTAGCCCCCGGAAGGCAGAATGGGAGTCTTATGCAGGAAACAAAATGCAGATGGAAGTAGATCTTAAACTCGTAAGGAAGAATGGTAGCCTTATGCAATGCGAGATAAAAATGCGAGAAATAAAGTGCAAATGGAGACAGCGTTTAGTCTCGGAAGGCAGAATGGTAGCCTTATGCAGGAAATAAAATGCAGATGGAGATAGAGCTTAACCTCGGAAGGCAGAATGGTAGCCTTATGCAGGAAATAAAATGCAGAAGGAGGTAGAGATTAACGTAGGAAGGTATAATGGTATCCTTATGCAATGCGGGAAATAAAATGCAGATGGAGACAGAGCTTAGTCTTGAAAGGCATAATGGTAGCCTTATGCAGGAAATAAAATGCAGATGGAGACAGTGCTTAGTCTCGGAAGGCAGAATGATAGCCTTATGCAGGAAATAAAAATGCAGATGGAGGTAGAGCTTAACCTCGAAAGGCAGAATGGTAGCCTTATGCAGGAAATAAAATGCAGATGGAGGTAGAGCTTAACCTCGAAAGGCATAATGGTAGTCTTATGCAGGAAATAAAGGAAAGACAACAGAAATTCTTAGTTGGCGTTAATTGCAGAAGAGCATTGTGATGATGGAGCATTGTTTGTGCTGATAATACATGTTGGTATGTGCGATGTCTATCCTTTGAGTGGATAATATGTTATGGGGCTTCTGCAATTTGTGCATGCACCCAAAGAAAGATCGTGAGTTTTGTAAAAGGGGAGGTCAGTTTGCATTCCCGCTGGCTCTGCTTGGCTCGTCTACTTGATCACGATACTGTTCGCATCATTGGGGTAGCGCATCGCTAAACAATCTATTTCTATAAATATGCATGGTTTTGTAAAAGTATAATATATTATCTAAAATAGTTTTAGATGAACCGACGACATGACACGGTTCGAGACATTGCAACCTCTCCTCCTATGGAATTTTGAGGGTCTCCCTGAAAATTGTGCCCCAGTTTGTTGGGTGAATGCTTCTGACCTGCTGCTCGTGCTGGTTGGCTGAACTTGCTTCAGAATTTTGAGGGTCCAGTTGGCTGGGTGAATGTTTCTGGCCTGCTGCTTGCTTCGAAATTTTGAGGGTCCTCCTCAAAATTCTGCCGTAGTTTCCAATTATGGGGGGAAAATAGATTTGTATTGAATTGAGACCGAACCCATAGGGATGCCTACGTATCCCCTCTTAAACGGGAATCAGGTCAGGTGTACTCATTGGGAAAACATGAAGATTACAAATAGTAGCGCTTGACTGCATCTGAATTGATTGGTTTTGGCAAAACTTCTCCATCCATTTCTGCAAGTATGAGTGCTCCTTCTGTCAGCACTCTGTGAACCATGTACGGGCCTTGACAGTTGGGAGAGAACTTCCCCTTGGCTTCATCTTGATGTAGAAATATTTTCTTTAGCACCAGCTGCCCTGGTGCGAATCGTCTCGGCTTGACTTTCTTGTTGAAGGCCCTGGCCATTCTATTTCTATATAGCTGACCATGACAAACTGCATTCTTGCTTTTTCCATCTATGAGGGCTAGCTGCTCATAACGGTTCTTTACCCACTCTGCGTCGCTGAACTCAACTTCTTGTATAATTCTCGGAGATAGGATCTCCACTTCGACAGGAATTACAGCCTCAGTATCGGAGACCAGCATATAGAGAGTTGCTCTGGTTTATGTGCGGACTGTGGTGAGATATCCCAATAAGTCAAATGATAACTTCTCCTTCCACTTTTTGTGCCTTTCTATCATCTTCCTTCATATTTTCTTCATATTCTTGTTGGAAGCCTCAACGGCTCCATTCATCTGAGGTCTGTAAGCTGTGGAATTCTTTTGTTTGATCTTGAAGGTTTCACACATGGCTTTCATCAAGTCACTATTGAGGTTAGAACCATTATTGGTGATGATTGACTCTGGAACTCCGAATCGACAAATAATGCGATCGCGGACAAAATCGGCCACAACTTTCTTTGTAACTGATTTGTAGGAGGTTTCTTCGACCCATTTAGTAAAGTAATCAATGGCGACCAAAATAAACCTGTGTCCGTTAGAGGCGGTAGGCTCGATCAATCCAATAACGTCCATGCCCCAGGCGGCGAACAGCCAGGGTGAACTTGTGGCATTAAGCTCACTGGGAGGTACCTTTATCATATCTCCATGTATCTGACTATGGTGGAATTTCCATACATACTGGATGCAGTCTGTTTCCATAGTCATCCAAACAACTCGGAGTATCTTCTTTGCTAAAACGAAACCATTCATATGTGGGCCGCAGGTCCCAGCATGAACTTCTTTCAGTAATCTCGATGCTTCTTCTGCGTCGACGCACCTTAGCAAACCCAAATCGGGATTCCTCCTATACAGGATTCTTCCGCTATGAAAGAAATTCTTAGACAACCTTCGAAGCGTGCATTTATGAGTGATATTTGCAAGCTCCGGGTATTCTCCTTTTGCCAAGTATTCCTTGATATCATGGAACCAAGGATTTCCGTCTACTTCTTCTTCGACATGGGCACAGTAAGCTGGGTGATTGTGGATTTTCACCGGAATAGGATCTATGAAGTTCTTGTCTGGATGCTGAATCGTAGATGACAAAGTAGACAAAGCATCGGCGAACTCGTTCTGGATTCTGGGGACATGCCGGAACTCTATCTTTGTGAACCTCTTTCTCAACTCCTGAACATGATGCAAATAGGGTAATATCTTGGAATTCTTGGTTGCCCATTCTCCCTGTACCTGATGTACCAATAAGTTTGAATCACCAATCACTAACAGCTCCTTGACGTTCATGTCAATGGCCATGTTAAGTCCCAAGATGCAGGTTTCGTATTAAGCCATATTGTTGGTGCAAGGGAACCTGAGTTTGGCGGATACTGGATAATGTTGACCGGTCTCTAAGACTAGTACTGCTCCAATACCAACTCCTTTGAAGTTTGCTGCTCCATCAAAGAACATCCTACAACCGTCGTAGGATTCTGCAATGTCTTCTCCTACGAATGATACCTCTTCATCAGGAAAATACGTTTTCAGGGGTTCATATTATCCGTCTACGGGATTCTCCGCAAAATGGTCTTCCAGAGCTTGTCCTTTAACTGCCTTTTGAGTCATGTAAACAATGTTGAATTCACTCAGTAGGATCTGCCACTTGGCTAGCTTTCCAGTTGTCATGGGCTTCTGAAAGATACTTCAATGGATCCATCCTTGATATGAGATATGTTGTGTAGGCACAGAAGTAGTGCCTCAGCTTTTGTGCGACCCAGGTCAAAGCACAACAAGTGCGTTCCAATAAAGAATATCGGGCCTCACACGGAGTGAACTTCTTGCTGACCTATTCCCATTATTGGGAAAGAAATGGGTCCAACTCTATTCCCCAGTGGCTTAAATTAAATCCTAGCAACTTTCCAGCAGGAACCCCGAATGCACACTTCGCGGGGTTCAGTTTCAGATTGTATTTTCGCAACCAGTTGAAGAATTTCCTCAAATTGTCCATAAGATCGGCATCTTTCTTTGATTTGATAATGACATCATCTACGTACACCTCGATCTCTTTGTGAATCATGTCATGGAATATGGTGGTCATGGCATTCATGTAAGTGGCCCCTGCATTCTTTAGACCAAATGGCATCATCTTGTAACAATACACTCCCTACGGTGTAATGAACGCCGGCTTCTCAGCATCTTCCTCATCCATCCAAATCTGGTGATAACCAGTGATGCAATCCACAAAGGACTGCAATTCATGCTTGGCTCAGTTGTCAATCAGAATGTGTATGTTTGGAAAGAGGAAGTCATCTTTCGGACTGGCCCGGTTGAGATCCCGGTAGTCGATGGAAGACTCTGACCTTCCCGTCCTTCTTCAGCACAGGCACAATGTTAGCTAACCATGTCGGATATTCCACTACCCGGAGGACTTTGGCGTTGATCTGCTTGGTAACCTCTTCTTTGATTTTCAAACTCATGTCGGGTTTGAACTTTCTGAGCTTTTGTTTTACTGGTGGACATGTTGGATTGGTTGGCAGATTGTGAGCCACAATAGACGTACTTAGACCAGTCATGTCATCATACGACCATGCAAACACATCCTCATACTCTCTTAGAAGCTCCGTGTATTCTTTCTTTTCTGATGGTGACAAATGAGTGTTGATACGAGTTTCCTTGATGTTTTCTGAATCTCCCAGGTTGATAACTTCGGTCCCATCCAGGTTGGACTAAGGTCTGTTCTCAAAGTTCTCAACTTCCTTGACAATCTCATCAAGTATGTCGTCTTCATCTGAGTCAATGTCCGTTTGCTGCATTGTCTCATTGCATGTCACAGTCATCGGTTCATCAAGACAAGTAATAGTAATGATGTATAAATAAAGTAACGAGGGAAAACAATAGCAATAAATATAGGATTTCGTAAGAGAAATTTTGAAGATGCTTTGATAGATTGAATAATTGTTTAAAACATTGAAGATCTTTATTGCAGAAATTAAAAACAAATGCAGGAAAATCATTTAGTAAATAAAACAGTAAATAATGCTTGTTTTAGCCTTGCTACCCCGAGGCTCGTCGGGCTTTGGTTATCTTGATAGACCAGTTCTTGAGATATCCCCCTTGATCACAGTCTGTATGGAAGGGCCTTCCTCCCCCTTCCCTTCGAGGACAACACAGCAATCCATATCATCATTCTGTAGAAACAAGCTCCTCATTGCTGCAAGTGCTTCTTCTTTATCTGAACCGTAGACAGTGTCAGTTCGCCTGAAAGTCTGCTCAAGATGAGGTATCGACTGTTCCAAAGGGTAATAGGGATTGCGCCAAGGTGGCGACCAGTCGTTGAATTCCTACTAGGTGTAATCATACCCGAGACCGAAAGTGGTACCATGCTCCTTGAGCTTTATAGGCTTCGTGATCCCTTGGAGGTTTTTATAGAGCCCTTTGCCTGGATCATATCCTCCCTAGTTCAAGATTCTCTCGATCTTGTTATCCCACCATTTTTCCTTGTCAATGGCATTGACCCGTTCAATATAGTGGTAAGTTCCTCCTCCTATCTTCTTTTTCCCGTCAATCATCGGAATAGTTTGACAGCCATAAATGGGGTCGCTACCATCACCATGAATAATCACTTCTTGGTGGTTCCATTCGAATTTTACCGCCTGATGTAGTGTTGATGCCATGTCCCCAGCATCATGAATCCAGGGTCGTCCCAACAACAGGTTGTAGGATGCCGGAACATCCATCACCTAGAAATTCACTTCGAACCAAGTCGGTCCCATCTGTAGACACAGACTGACCTCCCCCATGGTGGATCTCTGAGAATCGTCGAAAGCCTTCATATTGATCTCCCTATCCTTTATCTCATGTATCCCTCTGCCTAATTTTTTGAGTGTTATCAGTGGACAGATGTTGAGACTGGAACCTCTGTCGATCAAGATTCTTGTGATGAAATGATCCTCGCACTGCACGGTGATGTGAAGTGCTTTGTTGTGCCCCAATCCTCCAAGTGGTAGCTCATCCTCATGAAAAGTGATTTTATGACTCTCCAGTACCTGGCCTACCATATTGGCCATTTCCCCACTAGTGATGTTGTTTGGCACATATGCTTCACTCAACACTTTCAACAAACAATTCCTGTGTGTTTCGGAATTCTGCAGTAGAGAGAGGATGGATATTTGTGTCGGTGTCTTGTTAAGCTGGTCGATGACTGAATATTCCTTCACCTGTATCTTTCTCCAAAGGTCATCGGGACATGTTTCAATAAGGGGAGGCCGGTTGGTGGCCTGCTATCTCGACTCGGCCAGATGCTCAGGGGTGTAGAGCCTACCAGTTCTCGTCATACCCTGCGCTGCGACAGCTTCCTCAGACCTGGCCTTGCTATTCCTTCTCGCCTCGGCTGTGTAGTCCCAAGGAATAGCGTTTGAGTAGTAGCATGGCGTGGTTGACATTGCCACCGGAATGGGTGTAGCCATCTTTATTTCAAACGGAATGTGTGTTCGGGGTGGAAAGCTTGTGACCTCGAACGAAGTTGGTGTATTTGCTGAAGATACAAACTCAACTTCAATCAGCACCGGTGACTTTGCCGGTGGCGCTGCTTAAAACTCGAACAGAATAGACATATTTACTTCAGAGGCCTCATATGGCTGAATCTGGACTATGATTGGTTTGAAAGTGACTGCAGATTTCTTTGGGTTATCGCCTTCTGTGATCAACCCGATTGACCCCTCGGGGTCCCAATCATCTTCTATTTCAATCATATGGATGCCTCTACCCTTATGGTCTGGCAGAGGATTGTCGTAAACGTTTGAAGTGGGGTCTTTTGCCACAATAATCTTGTTGTCAATTAGAGCTTGTATTTTTTCCTTTAGAGAGCGGCATTCCTTGATGGTGTGCCCTTTCATGCCAGAATGGTATGCACAGCATTTGGTTGGGTTAACCCATTGAGAGGGATTCTCAGGGATGGCAGCAGGGATAGGTGTAACATAACCAGCGGCTTTGAGTTTTTCATATAGCTGGTCAATGGGCTCGGCTATTGCAGTATATTATTTTGGAGGACGACGATCAAAATTGGGACTATGTATAGGGAAGTTTTGGCATGCAGGAGGGGATTGATAATAAGATGGATGGAAATTATAAGTGTGGTAGACAGGAGCAGCTTGTGGATATTTGGGCAAAACAGGTTGATATGTGGGTGGTGGAGTTTGGTAATTTGGCGATGGAGCTTGGTAATTTGGTGAGGGATGATATGTGAGTGGAGGTGTCGGATAGGTTTGGTACTTGAGTGGGGACTTGGTTCTTTGTTCAACCATTACGGCTCCCACATCTCTCTTTTTAAACAGACCACCGGACTGTAGAGCCTTGTTAGTGGCCTGCAAGGCTTTAAAATTTGTTACCATACCACTTTTAATACCTTCTTCAATCCGATCTCCCAATTTGATGATGTCAGAAAACTTGCGGCCCTCAACCATCATTAACCGTTCATAATACTGCGGGTCCTGAGCTCGGACAAAGAACTTGTTCATCTGTTCTTCTTCTAGATCAAGTCTGACTTTACCGGCTTCGGACCTCCAGCGAGTAGCATACTCGCGAAAGGTTTCTGTAGGCTTCTTCTTCAAATTCTGAATGTAAAACACATCTGGCGCGTTCTCTGTGTTAAACCTAAACCTGTCCATGAAATCAGACGCCATGCCTACCCAGTTTGACCATTTCTTGGGGTCTTAGCTGATATACCAAGACAATGCATCTCCCTTCAAACTCCTCATGAACAGCTTCATACGGATTCTTTCGTCCTTTCTCACGCCGACCAATTTGTTGCAATAGGTCCTCAGATAGACTCTCGGATCATCAGTACCGTAAAACATTTCGAACTTTAGAGGTTTGTACCCCTCGGGTAGTTCGACATCAGGTTGGATCAAAGGTCTTCATAGTTCAACCCTTCGATCCCTTTGGTCCCTTCAACACCCTGAACTCGGCTGGTCAGTTTCTTAAGCTCTTCGACCATGTTCCTGATAAGTAAATCCTTTTCGTCAGACTCGGATGCCTGTGGGAGAGGCTGAGTGGAATGGGCCATGTTTTTCACATAGATGGGATTGTTATAGGCGTGGAAATAGTCTTTTGTGGGGTTTTGAGATTCTGGGATGAGCAGTGGGGTGTTATTTGAGGTGTGGCAAGCATTGTACTGTGTCGGGAGGTTTTGGTTCTTTGGGGGAGTGGTGTGATGGTTTTGATGTCTTGGGATATTTTGTGGAGGTGTTGGGTTGTGAGCATTTGGAAGGTTGACGTCGAGGACGTTGAGGGAAAATGATAAGCTGACCAGATTCCGGACCTGATCTAGTTCTTCTTGAAACTTCAGCAATTTTTAATCAAGTGGCGACATGTTCTCATGCAGGACCTGAATACCTCGGCCATCAGTGTCCTCTACCCTTTCAATCACATTCTCCTTTCTGATGTCGCTGGAATCTTCCATCTTAATTTTGCCTTTGTTTTTGTCCTTAGGAGGACTAGGGGGAGGAGTAGGTGGGGGCCCTTGGATCTGGTGCGATAGGCTGATGATGCCAGAATGTACGAGCTAACCTTTGGGGAGGGGAGTAAGAAAAAATAGAAACAAAAGGTAACCAAGTCAGTGAGGTTTATGAAAAGAGTATTGCAGTAGTTAAACACATAATGCAGAACTGAAAGCGTGTTCTAAGTTGGGGACCTCTTTGTGCCCGAGGTAGGCCTAGCGACAAATTGATTTGGAGAACTTAAAATGCTAAATGCTTCATTTTATTGATAAGATAAATAGACGAATCCTAAAACGACAGACGAAAAATAAAAACTACTAATGGCCATTGGCCTTATTACATTGTTTGAAAAATAAAGACATTCCTATCTACTTGGTCCCAGAAGGACCTTCCCCAGATTCGGCATTCCTGCTTTCCTCTAACAGCCTTCCCAGCTCGCGAAGTCCCAGCAGCAGATAAGTTCTGGCTAAATATTCCCTACAGCTCCCTCATCCTTTTGACAATCTTCAACCTTTTTGATGACTTTCCTTCTAAATCGATTATACCTCGTTCCAAATATCCCAGCCTTTTGTTGGCTCTAATAGCCATGTCCTTCCATTCCTCGATCAGTCTTTTGTTGGACTCATGTATCTTATGGTGATCATCCTCATTCTCTCGGATCCTTTTACGCAACTGGTTGAACTTGACTTGTGCTTCAGCCCTTTCATCTACAACTCTGTGAACTCGGATGTACCCTGGCTTGCTCTGACCACCCAGATTTTCTTCTAACAAACTCGGATAGAAAGGGGTAAAACCGGCGTGATACCTGTCCGTCTTGATGGTGTCTTTCTCAAATATAACCTTGTAGTGCCATAGGTACTGAGCTTGGCACCTATGAGGACTGTCATTGTTTTGAAAGTCGGCTCGGAGATGGATCATCTTCTCGACCCTAGGTATGACTTGTTTCCTTCCTTCCTACCTCATAACTCGAAGAAGGACGTAAGGGTAGGTCCCTCTGAGACCAATCAATACCAAAAATGATGCGTCTCGGGATCGAATGATGAACTCATCCATTGGAAACCATTCGAACATCCACTGAACCTGTTCTTCAGTTAGGTTATCAAAGAGCTTGACCCATCCTTCGGCGTCCTCAGGTTGAGCGAACATGTTAGGGATATAGTTCATTCTCTTTGGGTGATGGAAAGCGATATGGTCATCCCACATTCGGTGGTGGATGTCCTGTCGATATTCCCCTTTTCTGAGATGTTCTACAAGCCAGAGTTGGAGTAACATATTGCAACCTTCGAAATGTTTTTCTCCTTGTTAACATTTTTCTAAAGCCCGGTACATATCTGCAACGATCATGGGCACAATGCTGAAATATTGCCCATTTAACCCTTCCATTACGTCTTAGTTACCATGGCTAACCTGGTATGGATNGAAATATTGCTCATTTAACCCTTCCATTGCGGTCTTAGTTACCATGGCTAACCTGGTATGGATCCTTTCTTTCTTCATCGGGAACACGATCAATCCCAAAAAGTAGACCATAAATACGAACACTCGGCGATGGACGTGTCCCAGAGAGGTGATAGCAAACTCATCATGGTAGGTACGGTATGATTTGTTGTAGCCATACCGTTCGTACATGTAATCAAAAGGAATGTAACATACCAACTCTGCGTCCTTTTTTAGACCCCTCATTTTGAGGAAACTTCTGCCTGTGTGGTTCTCAGGCATCAACAAAACCGGTGTTTCCCATACTAGGTTAGCCAACCCTCCTATCTCTTCTATCAACGGTGCCATTTCGATGCTCCAAAAGCAGAACAAGAACTTTCGCGATCCTAGAATAGAGTAGCAGCCTCTACTATCATTTTGTTAGGCTGGATCTCCAGAAGTGATGGTAGATTACCCAAATATTTCCTGATGATAGCTTTGTCGCTAGAGTGTAAATCCTCCCACCAACTCAGCAATTTTGGGTGAATGTTGGAGACCATGCTGAATCTGGGGACTTCGTGCCTCTTTTTTTTTCTGCAAAACAAATAGGTTAGGCCCTTACCCCCACCGGACTCGACTATTTAACGTCAATAATTAGCAAGAAACATTTAATTCTCCAAATAAATGCATAGAACGTGAGGGCATCCGTTTGGGTTCAGGGAAACCCAGTGGACTTTTGGATAAGGCTACCTTAAAAGCTATCGTGCGGACAACAGTTCGACAAAGTAAGGTTTCTATGTCGCTTTAGACTGGTACCTTTGAGCGGACCACTCAAAGGGAAAAGGCACGGAACCATCGACTGCACCGCTGATCGACTGGTTTTACCGCTAATAAGCCTTTCCGAATTTAGGGGATAATAATATAGGAAGAGCGCAACCACTCATCAAGCGTTGCTATAGTATTTTGTTTGACACGAGTGGAGTATGAATGTTGAGCATGATTTATGCAATAATTATTTAAAACAAGTTGTCACATATTTACACGTTAGAGAAAGCGGTAAAAACAGTAATAATTATTTAAAGCAATTACAAAAAGGAAACAAAGAGACATGTCAGTTACGTTTTGAAAAAATAAATACTCGAAGTAAACAATTAATTGCATGTAAAGGGAATAGGAAAATATGCAAGTATTTAAAATAAAGGCATAAATTCACGAAACCATTTGAAATAGTAAAAGCCAGATATCCCCAGCAGAGTCGCCATGCTGTCGCGCCCCCTTCTTTCCTCGCAAAGATCAGGTTCAAGACATTTTATGGGACAAACTCCTTTGGAAGGAAGAATTTAAACGAAGAGTTGCCACCTAACGATTTTTATGGTGCGTTATGTCATCTTGAGTAGTTAACTCATGAACTAGTTTGCATTACCAGAGATTGGGTAAGGGCTTGAAGTTATCCCAAGGAGAAGGTGTTAGGCACCCCTAAAGATCCACAATTGTAGGTACCGGCCAAATGGTTTCGTGAATTCAAACAATAAGAAAATAACAAGCAAGGCTCACATAAGAGGGGATTTCAAACAAGTATTGGAGTTCTATTGGGAATCTAAAGGAAATTAGAAGTAAACATTTGAGAAAATATCCTAGGTTTAAAATAATACGGATCACATCAATTCAATACCCGGTAATCACTACTCGAAGAGGGGCTACACGTGGTATTAGCGCACCGGTAATCATATCCATATTCTATCCTTCCCACCCCGTGAAGGTAATTAAAGCGTATGTTGGTCACGAATTCTATTGCGTGCTATTACCCGTCCCATCTTATCAGTCCTGGAGGAAGTTAGGACTACTATTCTAAAGGGTAGGTACTAGGCAGAACCCTTAGGTTCAAAGGACAAATCCTAAGAGACAAATAAAACATTTAGGACTGCAAGTATAGGGGACACACAAGAGAAAATATGAGGCTCATGAATCCCTCCACAAATTAATACACATAACTAGCATGACTCAAACACAAAGAGGTCTTTGAATTTCAGAACCTAAGGCAGGATGTCTAAGTGAGAATACAGCAATGGGGCAGTCTGATTACTGAGTTTCAGAAGAAATCTTTTTACTAGTTCTAGACTATGAATTATGATCTGTGATTAGCCAAACAATACAAAGAGACAGTTTTCCCGGTTTTAATAAACATAATGCCCAAGGCTTGCCTAGGCGGATTTAACAAACTCTAGTTATCCTGTTTAGACTTAATCGTGGTAAAGGAGTGAGTATTTAAACTAATGTGAATGCAGTTTCCTACAAAACAGGATATCTAAATGCATACAGGGTGTGGAATGATTCAAACCTACGTATGCTTTTCTAAATGCACAAACGTTTTCAAAAATCAGAATCTATTATTATTTTAGGGCGGAATTTACTTATTAACACATATTTTGAGTCGAAACAGGAAATACAGAAGCGTAGTTAAGTTGTTGAACCTAGCACATGATTTCTAATGCAAATAGCAGTATGTCCTTAACACAGGAGTTTGGCATAGGTAATATGAGCTTGCTGAGAATGAATTCCTAGGGTAACATGATCTCTAATGCAAATATTGGCGATTAATATTTTTAACATAAAACAAGATTTCTAGACATGGTAATCGTGAAGATGCAGAGTCAGTAACATTATAACATTCATTTTATAGCTATTTAACTACGAACAGGATTTCTAAGTGAGGCATGAGTATGAAAAAAATGCTAAGATAAACGGGCCTAAAACATGTTTTCTAATGCAGGCATTGTAAGTATTCCTAAGCATGGTAGCTATTGCAAACATATACAAATAAATCCTATTGCATGGTTTCTACCCATAATTATACTAAGCATGCACAATCCCGCCCATTTCACTATCCAGCCCATAACCATTTTTACAATTAATTATTACAGACCAGCCTTGCACAAACTATATAAATAGGGAAATTAAGAAGTTACTCTATAGAACGCCTAATAGTAGGCCCAAGTCCTCAGATCCAATAATTCCATATGCCATGACCTTTTGTAACCCATGTGCGTCAGAGTTCCTAAGCATCTCAGAAGACCCCAGGCAGTGCTCACACCCAAGTACCCTAGCTAGGAATGAGTAAGTGAAGTGTGAAATGCCAGGCTTGTGTGTCAGAGTTCAAGGGGTACTCAAATGGTCCCCAAGGCAGTGCTCACACGAAGGGGGATGAACTTAGAGCTAAGAGTAGTGAGATGTGCATATAGTTTAGAAAAGAGTTGAGTTTGAAAATTAGCTTTTGGAAATAACTGTTTTGAAAAATAGCTTCAGAGAACAACATGAGAGTTTGTTTTATGACAACTGGTTTTGCATAAGAAATGAACAGGACAATCAGCAACCCAGAACATACATGGTTTAGGAATGAAACACAAATAGGGATAGGGGGACAAATAAGTCACAGAGTAGAGGCAGACTTGCACACAAATAGTCCTTAGGCTAGTGCTATATGGTTTAAACAATCACAGCCTAGTTATCACAGAATGTTCATGCCAGGAATCTAACAGCATCATATTGAGGGATGTCAAACAGAGTCACATATTAGGTCCAGGATTAGGATTTACATAATAACTAAGTATTAGGGGCTGCATGCTCATAGTGTTGGGATTCAGGCAGATTCATGATGGAAACATATAAGGGAAAGCAATAGACATGCTAGACTAAAGGGAAAGGGGAATCACATAGATAAGTAGGCATGCTGAACACAGAAGGAAAGAGAGGTCATAGGGGTAAGACAAACATACTAGCTGCAAGGCAAACAGCATAACCATAATTAAAACCTCAATACAAACAGAAACATGTTGAGTTGGATGCTATAAACTTAAACTAGAAACATACCAGTTAGGAGTAAGAATAGAACAGCGAGGTGCAGAGAAGTAGAGCAATAGGACAGTGGTATGAAGAGCAATAGAGCAACAATAAGTTGTTCAGTCTTGGCTTTCAGCCAACTGAGTAGCCAGTAGAACAAGAGAGAATATGCAGCAAAGCCATTCAGAGAAATATGAGTGTTATTTGTGTGTGTCTCGTGTATCTATTAGTTGTGTTATGCTAAAGAGAGTAGGGTTTTATAATTCTGAAAACGAGTAAAGAAAATAAGGTAAGGAATAATTAGTATAACATAATTATGGAAATAATAACCAATCAGTGTCAATTAAAGGCCTGGACTCCCTTCAATTAGGGAGTCAAGTTCAAACGGGCTAATCGGAGTTAAATAAGGGAAAGGAATCAAATAGAGTGATCTTACCATAACGGGGGTCGTAAAAGCAGGGAGTGTGTAATACAGACCAGGTTCATAACACGTAATTAAGGAAAGTACACACTGATAGCATATTCACAAAACAAAATGGGTTTAATTCTGAAGATTAGTCGAGGGAATCTCGACTGCAATTGAAATCACAGAGAATCAGGCATAATCAAGGAAAGTATCGCACAATCAAGGGAAACAATTCGAAAAATCAGTACAGAACATACAGAATCATAGGTTCGAAGAAAACATCACAGAGTCAGTAGAGGGTATCAAGAACCCTAACCATGAATTAGAGTAAGAAACATAGAGCACATAGAGAGCCTAGAAGAAGTATAAAAATTGGCTAAACATAGCAAACAAGACGGACTAAAAAACCTAAAAATTTGCGATTTTTTGTAAGAAGCTTTGAATCAAAACATATTAACAAAGGAAAACATAGAATAACATTAAAGCAGAAGTAAAGGAAAATCGATTTTGAAAGGGGTTTGTGAAACCCTAGTTTTAAAATTGAAAGATCGTTTAAAGATGAAGGTTTTTCAGAGAAAACATAGAAAGAAACTTCAGAATACTACAGATTTAAAGTAGATCTAGAATAAATTGAAAGACATAAGGTTAGGGTTTCGTGGAACCCAGAAAAGTAAGAAGAACCTCAAAGACGGCATCGGCCTAAGTCGGAACAGGTTTTAAACTTACTCAAACGGCCGGGGAGGCCGGAAAGTGGAACGGGACCATGGGAGGTGTGTTGGACCGCTCCAGGTTCGCCTTAGAGCCTCAGAGCATCACTGGACTGGTGCAAAGTGGGTGGGTAACCAAGAGGCGATGAGGAGCCATGGTTTCTGTTGTGAGAACCAGTCGGAGAAGATGACCGGACTCCATCGGAGAAAAGAAGCCAAAGGAGGCTTTTAGAGAGAACTAGAGAGTAACAGAAAGAGACAGAGAGAGAGTGAGTGTTGAGAGAATGAGGGGTCGGAGAGGGGTAGTGATTAGGTTTAATTATGGTAACAATGATCTGGACCGTTGATCTCATTTGATAAACGGTTCAGATCAAGTGTGTGGTTGGGCCGGGTTATTTGTGTGTTTTGGTTCAGGTCGGGTTGGGTTAAAGGTTGGCTAAAATTTAAATAAAAATGTGCTAAACGTTAATACCCAATTAAATAAGGTAATTAATCAATAAAATAGCTAATATATGTGTAAATATAAATTGAGGCCAAATAAATAAAATGAAGGCGATTGACTAAGATATAAAAATTATAAATGATCCTTCACTGATTTTAAAATGGTATAAATGCACATTTGTGCTATAATTGCAAAGACTATTGAAATTAACTAAATGATGTCAATATTGGCTAATTTGTGAAATAATAAAATCCTAAGGGCATTAAATAGGATATAAATAACATGTTGAGTAAGAAAATGATTTGAAATTATATCATTTATGAATAATTATAAAATATAAAGTGTTAAATAAACAGTAAATAATCTGATTAAAGTACGAAAAGCTGTGAGAAAATACCAGTTACTGTAAAGAATGATTTTGAAAGTATATATACAAGTTTGAAAATAATTTGAAGAAAAATTTGGTATCAACAGAGAACAGGGAATTGTTCTGTGTTTAGACAAAATGCAGTTAAATAGATACGATTCTATAGCATGATATCAAATGAAGCATGATACATAATAACTTAAACAGGATTTCTAAATGCACATTGAATCATAGTATTATGCACAGTTTCAGGGATAGCATAGGTGACAGAATTTAAACGTTGTTTACCTAAAACAGGATTTCTACGTGTATAGCATGATGAGACGTGATTACAGCTTATTTATCCTAAGACAGTATTTCTAGTGAAATTTCAGAACATGGGCAGAATCACCTAATAGCAACTTATTTCATTGTAATTATCCTATAGGCAGGATTTCTAAGCGTGGAGATGTCGAATACACATAAATCCTAAGTGGCATGATATTTAATGCATGGCATTGTGTACCTAAACATGGTTGTTATTGCGCATAGAGAAAATAAACCTAGAGGCATGGTTTCTACCCTTAATCATGCATATCACCCATCCATTTTCACTATCCGACCCCAAAGTTATTTTCAAATAATTATTACAGGCCATTGAATACTAATTACACAACTGAAATACAAGGAAAATAAGAAATTAACTATAGGGAGCCTACAAAATAGGCTTAAGTCTCCAAGTCCTCAATGCCAGGTATTATTTCACAACCTTCTCATAATCCGGGTGTGTCAGAGTTCCCTAAGGACCTCAAGGGCTCCCGGACAGTGCTCACACCCAGATTTCATAGCCAAAATAGAGTAAGTGCAGTGTGGAAGGGCTAGCCTTTGTGTGTCAAAGTTCAGAGGGAGCTCAAGGGTCCCAAGGCAATGCTCACACAGAAGGGGCAGAACCTAGACTTCTAAGAGTATATGTGAGAGTGCTTTTTTATTTTTTTAAAAGGGTTTAAGTAAGAAAACTGTTTTGAGAAAAGGGTAAGTAAGAAAACAGTTTTGAGAAAGGGTAAGTAAGAAAATAGTTTTGAAGGGGGAAATTTGATTGGAATAGAAGTTCAACATCATACAAAGGACCAGGGATAGTCCAACAATCACAAACAGGGGTAATGGGATTTGAGGGACAAATACAGAGCATGTGAGGGCAAACATGTAGCAGGCAGACACACATATAGGCATGCAATCAGGAGCTCCTAAGGGTTTAGAGGATTAGGGGTACAGTAAAGTACTAGGTTAGATTAACACCAAAACAACTAAGGACATGATTAAACTAATGTACCAGTCATAGGCATGGAGATTCACGTAAGAAGCAAGTGTTAAGTATACAGAAACATGCTGGTCAAGTAAAGCCTAACTTAACATGCAGAGGGGAGTTTAGGATCCTATATACATGTTGAATACTAAGTAGAAGCAAATTAGAAACACACTGAAGTACAATAGTGATATAAACATGTAGGTTTGAGGACTGAAGTCTAAATTAGAACATACCAGTGAAGTGAAGAAAGTAGTAACACAAACAGGAAGTAGGAGATGCACAATAGTTAGCCTTGGCTTGCAACCGGCTAACTTAGAATAGCAGTAACTAGCAAAGAGAGAGCAGAGAGTTTTTTAATTGTGAGAGAGAAAGATTTGAATAAATCAAATCCTGTTTTTGGAAAATAAGAGGCCTGGGTATATATAGCTTTGAAAACAGTAATAAATAAGGTGCAGATCAAAGTCAGGCAGCAACTAAGAGAATCAGAATCAATCAGTTTAAGAATAGTATAGATAATTACTTAATTAAGGGAGTTAACTCTCCAACGGTAGGAAAAGGTTACAAGTAAGCAAAGGAAGCAAATAAGGAAAGAGTCATACATAGTAAGCACAGAGTAGGGAAGTGGGGGCAGGTTCATTAAAGCAATACTGTAAGAATCAATTGATAGTAATAAAGAAAGAAATAACTAATAGTCGTAAAGATTTTCACTGGAAATCAATTAAAGGAAATCAATCACAGGAAATTAGGGATTTGAAATAGGAGTAGTACTGATTTAAGAATCAGCATAGGTTATACAAAGTAAACACATAATAGGAGAGAGTCAGAAACCCTAGTGATTAAAATAGGGTAAAATCACACGAAATTAGGGGTTTACATAGGACAATTACATGAATCACTGAATAAGCATAATACAAACAGGAAAGGCGAAGATTTAGAGGTATCGATAAATAATGAATAGAGATGAATCACAGATTAAGCATGGTAATAGCAACCAGAAACCCTAACAAGCAATATAGGGTAAAACATCACGAAATTATAGAATAATCAAGAGAACAGAGTGAACACAATAGAACAAATAAACACATCATTGTAAACAAACTCAGAGCCATAGGTGAAAGTTAAGACTTTAGAGTTTTTAACGAAATAACTCACACACAAAGGGAAAAGGCTCGAATAAAGCTTAAACATAATAAAAATCATAAGATAATACTTAAAATATGAAGGGAAATCATTTTTGAAAAGAGGTTTGAAAACCCTTGTTAGAAGGTGAAGAGTCACTTCATGAAAAATCGGAAAACCTTTTGAAAACACCAAAAATAGCTCGGAATAAGCCAAGATCTATTATATATCTATGAAAATCAGACACTGATAGTTAGGGTTTCATAGAGACAACCCAAAGAGAAGGAGAACCGGCTAAAGAACCACTGGTTCTAGCCGAAAATGAGGAAATCTTACTCCGATGGCCATGGATGGCCGGAGAACGGCATGTGAGATCATGGGAGGTAAGTGAACCGCCTCTGGTTCCCTTGAAAACCTTGGGAAAGCATCAATATGGTGTAGGAGGAGAGCCATAGGCTGGGGGTGGTGGTGAGACCACTATGGTTACCGGCAAAGCAACGGCCAGAGAAGGGGCTTGGTTTAGCAGAGGGAGTCGAAGAGATAAGAGAGTTGAGAGAGATGAGAGGAGAGGACGTCGGAGTGTAATGATATAATGAGAGGGGGAATGATGGTTTGGGGTAGTTCTTTTAGGATTAATTAAGGAAAGGGGTAATCTGAGCCGTTGATCAAAATGATCAACGACCAGGATTTAAGAGGACCTGGGCCGGGTTAGGTGGAGTTATGGGCTTGGGTCATTTTAATTGGGGTTTGGGCTGGTTTTAATAGGTTATAATTGAAATGAAAAATGGCTATTTGTTAAATACCCCATAAAAATAGATAAATAATTTATAAAAATAGCTGATAATTATAAAAATAAAATTGATGCTAAATAAAATTAAAATAACATGATTAATTAGTATTTAAAATATAAAATGACTAATTATTGGGCCAAAATAGCATAAAACATATGATTAGGCTATAATTGAAAAGTTATTGCAATTATAGCCAAAACGTGCCAATCTGGCTAATTGTGAAATAATTTGATCTTACCAAGGCCAAAAATAATGTATTAAGTCAAGAGATATCTTTGAAATCATTTTTAATGCAATTTATAATTAATTATTAGAGATAAAAATATTGGATAAATTGGAAATAAATTTGTAAAAATATGAGAAAAATATGGAAAAATACCAACTGTTATGGAAACCTGATTTTGAAGGTATATATGAAAATTTAAAAAATAATTTGAGGAAAAATTGGGTATCAGCACAGTCTTCAGTCCAACTGGTTGTGGCATCCTTCTTCAGCATTTTGAAAATCGGCTCACATATTACAGTTGATTGTGTTATGAAGCGGCTGGTATAATTGAGACACCATAAGAAACTCATTACGTCTTTCTTGTTCTTTGGTGACGGCAAATCCTGGATAGCCATGACCTTTGATGGATCTAGCTCAATTCCTCGGCGGCTGACGATGAATCCTAACAGCTTTCCAGCAGGAACACCAAAGGCACATTCTGCGGGATTCAGTTTCAGATTATACCTTCGAAGCCGATCAAAGAAATTTCTCAAATCTGCTATATGATATGTACCCTTTTTGTATTTGATGATGACATCATCCACGTATACATCTATCTCATTGTGTATCATGTCGTGGAAAATAGTTGTCATGGCTCTCATATAAGTGGCCCCAGCATTCTTCAGACCAAACGGCATCATTTTGTAGCAGTATACTCCAATGGTTTTATAAAATCTATTTTCTCGGCATCTTCTTCATCCATCCAGATATGATGATAACCCGCAAAGCAATCCACAAAGGATTGGAGTTCATGCTTGGCACAATTCTCGATCAGTATGTGTATGTTTGGTATGGGAAAATCATCTTTGGGACTTGCTCTGTTTAGGTCCCGATAGTCGACACATACTCTGACTTTCCCATCCTTCTTCGGAACCGTCACAATGTTGGCCAACCAAGTCGGATATTCAATCACTCTGAGAACCTTAGCTTTGATCTGCTTGATGACTTCCTCTTTGATTTTCAGACTCATATCTGGCTTGAACTTTCTGAGCTTTTGCTTTACCGACGGACACATCGGATTGGTGGGTAGCTTATGAGCCACTATGGATCTGATCAACCCAGTCATATCATCATAAGACCATGCGAAAATGTTTTCATATTCTTTCAGGAAACGAGTGTACTCTTCTTTTTCTGATGGTGACAAGTGAATGCTTATGCAAGTTTCTTTGACTACTTCAGAATCTCCCAAGTTGGCTATCTGAGTTTCATCTAGGTTGGACTTAGGCTTATTCTCAAAATTCTCAACTTCTCTGACAATTTCCTCAAGTATTACATCTTCTTCTTCTATCTCTTCTGAGTCACTATCCTTATGTCGCGTTGTCTAATTACATGTCACTGTTGTTAGTTCATCAACATAAGAAATAGTAATGCTGTAGAGAGAAAAATATAGAGAATAGTAATAAATAATAAAATAACAAGCCATTGATAAGTGTCCAAATGTCAAACAAAAGCGATTTTAATGATTCAAACAATTGTTTCAAAACAAAATGCTGAAAATGGTTAAAAAATGCTCATAGGAATTGTTTTCAAAATAAATGACACTAGCAGCCAGGCTACCCTGGGACTTGGCAGGCCCTTGATGGTGTGGCTTTCTAGTTCCTGAGGATAGCTCCCTTCTCCACTGTCTGGATGACAAGGCCCTCCTCCTCCTCCTCCTCCTCAACTATTACAATGTAATCCATATCTTCCTCTTCCAAGAACAGATTCCTTAAACCAGCTAGAATTTCATCTTCTTCAGATCCCCACATTATATCGTCCTGGTGAAAGGATTGACTCAGATGTGGTATCGGTTTCTCGAGAGGGTAATAAGTACCGCGCCATGGTGGAAATCAACTTTGATATTCGTGCCAGGTATATTGATATCCAAGTACAAAGGTTGGCCCGTGACGTTTTAACTATATTGGTTTGGCAATACCCTGGAGATTCTTTTCGAGCCCTTTACCAGGTTCATATCCTGCCCATGCCAATATGCTCTTTATTTTGCTACTCCATCACTTTTCCTTCTCAATTTCATTAACACGCTCAATGCGATGGGAAATCTCTCTGCCCAACTTCCTTCTATTTTCCACGACCGAAACAGTCTGATTGGTGTAAATGGGGTTACTCCCATCTCCATGAATGATCGCTTCCTGATGGTTCCATTTGAACATCACAGCCTGATGCAGAGTAGATACTACAGCCCCAGCGGTGTGTATCCAAGGTCGTCCCAATAGTAAATTGTATGAGGCGGATATATCGAGTACTTGGAATTCAATATCAAACCAAGTTGGGCCCATTTGTAAGAAAAGGTTGGTTTCTCCGATTGTGGCCCTTTGAGATCCATCGAACGCTTTTACGTTCACAGTTCCTGATCTTATCTCATGTAAACCTTTACCCAATCTCTTCAATGTCGTCAATGGACAGATGTTGAGAATTAAACCTCCATCTATCAGAACCCTGGCAATGAATTTGTCTTCGCACTGTACCGTGATATGCAGTGCTCTGTTGTGGCTCAATCTTTCCGGCGGCAATTCATCTTCATGGAAGGTGATCTTATGGATTTCTAATACTTGTCCTACCAAGTTAGCCATTTATCCACTGGTAATATTGTTGGGCACTTAGGCCTCATTCAATACCTTCATTAATATGTTCCTATGTGCTTCAGAATTCTGCAGTAATGATAGAATAGATATCTGAGCAGGGGTTTTGTTCAAATGGTCCACTACAGAGTACTCTCTCTCTTGCACCTTTCTCCAAAAAGCATCCGGACCAGTTTCAATGATAGACTATTTGGAAGCGGCTTTTTTACTTGTTCCCCCTAGGTGCTCAGGTGTGTAAACTCTACCAGTCCTGGTCATCCCTTGTGTTGCACCAGTTTCTTCCATTTTCCCTTTTCCCTTCCTTCTCGCTTCTGCGGTGTAGTCCCAGGGTACTGTATTGGAATTAAAGGATAGTTCGGGTTCTACCGTCACAGTGAATGGTGTGGTCACTTCTACTTCAAATGGAGCAGGCGTGATTGCAGATGTTGTTACTTCAACTTTGAACGGAGTTGATGTGGCTACCTCAACTTTGATTGGTGGATGTATCTTTATCACAATAGGAGTGAGAGTGGCTGCAGGTTTCTTAGGATCATCCCCTTCTTGAATGAGCCCAATGACCCTTCCGGGTCCCATTCTTCATCAGTTTTTATCACATTTACCCCTTGCCCTTGTGATCCGGGAGTGGATTGTTACGGACGTTAGGTGCAGCCTCTTTCACTTGTATAACCTTGGTATCAATTAATGTTTGAATCTTGTCCTTCAGAGTGCGACATTCATCAATGGTATGACCCTTCATGCCGGAGTGGTAGGCACAGGTCTTATTTGGATTGACCCATTGGTAGGAATTTTCCATGGCAACAGCGAGAATAGGAGTAACATAACCGGCAGCTTTCAGTATTTCATACAACGGTTCAGCAATAGGGGTGTATTGTCTAGGCGGTCTACGGTCGAAATTTGGTCTCGAATTTTGATAGTTTTGGCGGGCTGGCAGTGAGTGGTAATATGTTGGCTGGGTATTGTAAGTATGGTAAGCGGTAGCGGGTTGTCGATATTTGGGAGGTGAAGGCTGATATGTGGGTGGAGGTGCTTGGTATGTGCGAGGAGAATTTGGATCTTAGGCTACCATCATGGCCCCTACTTCCTTCTTCCTGGATATGCCTCCTGGCTGCAAAGCCTTGTTGGTAGATTGTAATGCCTCGTAATTATTTACCATCCCTCTTTTAATTCCTTATTTTATTCTTTCTCCCAATTTGATGATGTTGGAGAATTTATGATTTGCAATGACCATTAACCTCTCATAATATTGTGGATCCTGGGCCCGGACAAAGATTTTGTTCATTTGATCTTCCTCTAATGCCGGACTTACCTTTGCAGCTTCTGATCTCCACCGAGTAGCATACTAGCGGAAAGTCTATGTTGGCTTCTTCTTGAGATTATGGATATATAATACATCTGGTGCATTCTGTGTATCTAATCTGAATCGATCCATGAAATATGATGCCATGCCTACCCAGTTAATCCACTTCTTTGGATTTTGGCTAATATACCAAGATAGGGCGTCTCCAGTGAGGCTCCTCATGAATAACTTCACGCGGATTCTTTCATCTTTACCAACCCTTACGATCTTGTCGTAGTATGTCCTCAGGTGCACCTTCAGGCCACCTGTTCCGTCGAACATTTCGAACTTGGGAGGTTTGTAACCCACTGGCAGTTCTATGTCCGGCTAAATACATAAATTTTCAGAGTTCAAACCCTCAATACCTTAACCCCTTCGACGCCTTGGACTCGACTTCTGAGCTTCTTAAGTTCCTCCGCCATATTCTTGATGAGAAGGTCATTCTCAATGGATTCTGGTGTGTATGGGGTTTTTTATGAAGTGCGAGGTAAGGTTTCTACGTAAATGGGGTTATTTTGATAGATTTCGGGGATTTGGGTGTAGTGGTGATCATTGGTTGAGTTATGAGGATCAGGGGTAGGTTGTTGTGTGTTTTGAGGAGTATGGTAGGTGGTAGTTTGTAAGTACTAGGTTGGATGATGTTGGCGTTGAGGAGGAGTTGGTATTGGTGGAGGAATAGGATTTTGGAGAGGTGTGGCGTATTGATGAGGTGCGGGAGGATTTTGCGGAAGCTGATTTGGTGCGTTTTGAGGAGGCGCGTGGTTTTGGGCGTTTTGTTGGTTGATGTCTAGGACGTTCAAGGTGAGGGAAAGGTTTGCCAAGTTATGGACCTACTCAAGTTCCCCTTGTAACTCCAGCATCTTCTGCTCCAACCATAGAACCAAATCATTCTGTGCCGGAGTACTCCGACCATCAGAAGTCTCAACATTCTCTGTATGTCTAACATTGTCTTTCCTTATACCACTCATGTCATCCATCTTAGATTTTCCCTTGCTTTTAGGATCACTTGGATAAGGAGGACGTAGAGAACCTCTAGATCTGGTATGATATGTTGATGATGCCAGTATGCATGAACCAACCTTTGGGGATGGCAATAATCAAAAGAAAGAAAAATAAAAAGGTAAACGAGTTAGTAGGGAGTTTTGAAAGTATATTTGCAGTATTTAAACACGTATTGTGAAATTATAAGTTCGCATCCTAATTTGGGGGGACCTCATTGTACCCGAGGTAGGCCTAACGACATATATACTTGGAGAAAACTCAATGCCGATAACTGCATCATTTCATTAATATGATAAATGGACCGAATCGTTACTAAAACGACAATAATTATAAAGAGTCACTAGTGGCATTTTTCTTATTACAATCGAATTCTAAAACAAATCTAAAATAAGTAAATGTCAATCCTAATCTACTCAATCCCAAAAGACCTTCTCCAAGCTTGGCCTTCTTAGCCCATCAATCAGATTCACCAGGTCGCGCACGTCCAACAGCAAATATGCCCTTGCTATTTCCTTCCTTCATTTCCTTCTGCGTTCTGACAATACGAGACCCTTTTTCCTCATCTTTCCCTCAAGTTCCATTAAACCCTACTCCAGATACTCCAACCTCTCTGTTGATTAGTAGTGATTCCCCTCCATTCGTTGATTGCTTATATGTCCACTTTATGTTGTTCCAAATCCCTGGCCTCAGATTTAAAAATCCTTTTGCGCAACCTCCGGTATTTGACTTGTGCCTCAGCAGCGTCATCTATGACCCTATTTCTCAAATCAACCTTTGGCTTGACTTCTCTGGCTATGTCATCAACCAACCATGATGGGTATAAATACACATGGCCGGCATGATACCGATCTGGCTCGATGGTATCCTTTTCCACAATGATCTTTTGATGCCACATGTGTTATTCCTCGCACTTGAATGGAATGGCATTAACCTAGAAGTCTAGTTTGTAATGAACCATCTTGGAGACTCGTGGTATGACCTGTTTCCTCCCAGCTTGCCTCATGACTCTAATAGGAGCATATGGATAGATACCCCTTAATTCTATTAGCACTAGATGAGGAACATCTCTTGACCTGATGATGAATTCACTACTAGGGAACAACTCGAACATCCAATGGACCTTGTCCTCAGTCAAATTTCCAAGGAAATGTACCCAGCCCACAGCGTTTCCTGGTTGTGCAAACTTGTTCAGGATAAAAGTCATTCTTTTCGGATGGTGAAAAGCTATGTAATCATTCCATGGTCGGTGCAAAAATTCTTGACGGTATTGTCCCCCTTTGAAAGTGTTCCAACAGCCATATTTGCAGCAACAAGCAACCCTCAAAATTCCTATATCCTTTCTTGCAACGGTCCAAGGCTCGGTATATCTCAACTACGATCATCGGGACAATAGTGTAAGTCTTTCCCTCGATTACTTCCATTAGGGTATTAGTAACCATAGCTAAGCGAGTGTGGATCATTTCTCCTTGTATTCAGAATACCAGCATCCCTAGAAAACAGACAATGAACACAAAAACCTGGCGGTGAGTCCAACCTAGAGAAGTGATGGCAAACTCATCATGATAGAGGCAGTAGGACTTGTTGTGCCCATAACGCTCGTAAAGGAAGTCAAATGGTATATAAGACTTCTTCAGGCAGACTAACTCATCATTCCTTCTAAAACACATCATTTTTAGAAAACCTCGAGAAATGTGATTTTTCGGTACCAACAGACCAGGGCTGTCCGGAACACCAGAAAAGCCTCATATTTCCTTTGGAAAGGGAGTCATTTCTATGTCACCAAAATGGAAAACATCCTTCTTCTCATCCTAGAACATAGTTGCAGCCTCAATCCGTACATTGTTTGGCTGAATGTCTAGCAAAGAAGGTAAATTCTCGAGAACTCTTTTCATATGGTTTTTGTCGCCTGGCGAGAGATTTTCCCAAAATGTAGAAACAAAGGTGGGATACTTTGAACCATGCCGAACCTGGGGACCTCATGCCTTATTTTTGCAAAACAGATAAAGTTAGACCTTTCCCCCTCCGAATTCGACTATTTACACATTAATGATTAGCATATCGGCACGTTTTCTCCAAATAATGCTCATATCATCAGTGTTCCCGTTGGGATTATAGAAATCCTGATGGGCTTTGGACAAGGTTCGCCTTAGATATTATCACGCGAATAGCGTTCTAACTCATACTAGGTTTAGACATGATGCATGCACAATTAATATCAGAGTGGGGTTTCTAGAAAAGTCTATATCGGTACCCTCAAGTAGACAACTTGATAAGGTAAGGCACGGAACTTTCAATTGCACCATTGATCGACTAGTTTTACCTCAAATGAGCCTTTCCAAATTTAAGAGGGTGATTCAGGAAGAGCGCGGACACTCATCAAGTGTTGTTATGGTATTAAGCACACACGAGTGGAATATAATGTGGAGCATGCTTTATACAAAAATAAAATAACACGTTGTCAAGTATTTTGCATGATGAAAGCAGTAAATGCAGTATTAAATGAAACGTAAAGACATAAAAGAAAGAAAAACAGGGAAGGAGTTAGCTCGAGTGATGTGAAAGAATTGTAATAAAGCAAATAAAGGGGTTTAATACATGATATAGCAAATTTAAAGGTTTGGATCAAGTGAACATGGTTAGGAAATAAAGGGAAACACGCATTGTAACCAAATTAAGCGAAGAATTACATATGAGTTCACATAAAGGGGAAATAGGGAAGAGGGTGTACATGTAGCAATAAAAGGAAAATGGGAGCGGGATATTCAGGTAATAGCAAAATAATAAAGGCACGCTTATCGGAAGAGACTAATTCATATAGACCAAGTTCGCAATGGTAAGAACCTAAAATATATCCCCAACAGAGTCACCAGGTTGTCGTGCCCCTTTTTCCCGCAAAATCGAGTTTCGACACGTGGCAACTCTTTTAAGGAAGAGTGTTAAAAGAGAGAGTCTCCACCTAACGGATTTAAGGTGCGTTAGGACACCTATTTGCAGATAACTCTTGTAGGGGGTCCCAAGATTTTTATCCTAAAGGATCACCCTGTGCAACATAAATAATACTTCATAAATCCCTCGAGGTGGGGTGTTACTCATTTTATTCAGCGGGTACAGACTATCATCTCCTGCTACCCGATTACTATCTTTAAGTTGCTTACCTAAATCACACTAGTTGATTCTAAATCGTACCATATGCGTGCACTACTCGTCCCATGCCTATGGTCCAGGAGGCATTTGGAGCTCTATCTCGGGTGGTTATAGACATAACTTAGGTTCCTCAAAACTGAGAAAACTAAGCAACATACAAAACAATTTTGGACTTTCATGTATAGGAAAAAAAGGGCTCAAGCTGGCCTCCGCACTTAGGCAACAAATGCACGCAAAACTAATTAACATTGACAGTTGCAGATTTTAATAAGTTAAGGTTGCATAACCCTATAGGCAGGATCTATATGTGATTCTGCATTTTATAAACGAATAGTTTCATGTGTAAAGCATTTTTCTCTTAATACAATTTCTAAAGCCTACATAGTTTCCTACTGATTATAAGCATAAGAGGTTAAACCAATAGGCATGATGTCTAGGTGATTCACACAATAACTAACAATGGTAATCACAGGAATATGTTCAGAATTGCTTAATCGAGTCTTATAGGCATGGTTTCTAATAATGATAATCAGCACAGTGTTGAAAACTATTAAAGAAACGAACAGGACAATAATTAAGACTGATTTTAGACTCTATAGGCAGGATCTCTATAGTTATTAAAACTGAATTTTTTAAATCCTATAGGCATGATTTCTATAATTAAAACTGATTTTTAGATCCTATAGGCATGGCATCTAATTTGTAGATTAAGTCGCATGTAAACAGAATCCTATGCGCACATTGAGATGTTAATCATTCAATATCCGATAGGCATGGTTCCTAACAGGTAAAGGCAGAACACATTTGAACCAAATAAAGGACCTATAGGCAGGATTTCTAACACACGTTTGAGCAAAGTAGGATACGTATAGGCAATATTTCTATAATAACTGAACATGTTTGAGCAAAGTAACGCATTTTGAGCAAAATAGAATACCTATAGGCGGGATTTCTACCCATTTCAATGAAAGCATAAGATAAGACCCCCTTTCCTAATTTTACTAATGCCCCAAAATGTTATTACAAGGATTATTACAGACCCAGAATGAATAGAATAAATCACAAAGCATAATAACTTTAGGGAGCCTACAACAGACCCAAAGATACACCCGGCCAGGCCAGGCCTTCATTCCCATGGTTCATAATAGCCCAGAAATTACATCTTCATGGACATAAGGCAGTCAAGAATTGAGTGATTCACCCAGTAGGCATAAAACAGAGTTGAGCATATTGAACCAATACCCTAGTGTGTCAGAATTCCCAAGGGCTTCAAGAACCCAGGCCAGTGCTCACACTAGGGAGGTTAGCAGAGACAATTTCAGAGGAGAGACTAGGGACATAGTCCTAGTGTGTCAGAGTTCAAAAGGGTCTCAAATGAACCCTGAGCAGTGCACACACTAGGGAGGTCATAGGACAGAGCCTAAGTATCCTTGGCTTTCAGCCGGCTAAGAATAAGAACTCAATGGGACCAAACACTAAAGGAATAGAATGAGGTTAAGGGACACCACTGAAGGATAGAACCAAATTGAGCATATAAAAACAAGTAATAGACATGCTTAAATTTAAGACATACTTAACTAAGTTTCAGAAGATAAGTTAAATCACATATACATACATTAACAAGGCAAGTTGCAAAATAGATTTGTAGTAAGAAAAAGAGAGTTCAGATTATGCTAAGTGAAAAAGACTAGTGTCACAAAAAGGAATCATATAGATTGGAAATAAAACCTAATATGCTGAGGACTAATTAGGTCAATTACTGGAAAAGTCAAGACATGATGAAAACAGGATCAAAACAGGGTACATTGCAACAAATTCAGAAACAGATTTGTTATTCTCTTAATGAATACACTCATACTCAGTCAGCTAATCCATAGAAAGGGGATATAAGTACATGCTAAAATAGCAGTTCTAAATAGAAGAAAGGTGTCTATCAAAAATGGACTAGGCAGAATTAAGAGAAATTAGTCAACTCAGGTCTAAAAACATGTCAAACGTAATGGCATTTAGATTACCGGAGTCTAAAATTGAAGTAACACATTGAACAAAATGGCAGATAAATCAGAAGGAAATGAAAAAGTCTTGGTAACTCATCAGCTAAAACAAAACAAGAAAGAAAGGAAGCCCACAGTGTAGTGAATATCATCAAAAGAGCAAGAACTCAGAATTTTTGGCCTTAGCTTTCAGCCGGCCGGGAACCAAAGTGCAGAACAAGATTATTAAAGAGCAAAGAGCACACAACCTTATTTTTTGTAGTTTTTTTAATGATTCTGGGACTGTTTCAAGGGGGAGTGTGGAGGGGGTTTATATAGTGTAGGAATTGAACACATAAACATGGAAAATCTTCAATCAAACACTAGAAAGGAAAGCACTCAAAATCAGTAAGGAAAGGAGAAAATTCAAAACCTTAATTTTAGGTGAAGTAAACAAATCGGCGGAAATAAAAGGTAAAAATTACATGATGCATAGAATAAGATGAACATAGACAGGAATACTATTCAAAATCAAAAAATCGAACCAGATTTGGTTCGATTTAAAAGAATTTCAAACCCTAATTTAGGGTAAGTAAAACAAATCAGCAGAGACAAATAATTTTACACATAATAGGGCGAATATACATGGGATAACGCTTAAAATTAATGGATTGAACCAAATTTGGTTCGAACCAAAGAAAATATGTAAACCCTAGCTTTAGGGTTAAATACGAATCAGCAAAATATGAACAAATCGGACACACACGGTGTAGAATAAACGTGTGTGGACGGAATATCATTTAGATTCAAGAGTTGGAAGTCAATAGAACACAATAAAAGCAAGAGTACTTACAATGTTTAGGCAAGTACTAGAAAATACCATAGAGAATCACCCAGTAATGGAAATATACGGATATGGTAAGTGAATCGGAGGAAAATCCCATTAGAGGAGGGATTAGGAGGGGATTTTTGAGAGGCGGCGGGTTAGGGTTCTTCATAGGGGAGAGATTCGAGAGGAGGCGGGTTTAGAGGGAATGGTTTTAGGGTTTAGGGTCGAGTGATATATTAGGAAAGGGAGAAGACATTGTGAGTCATTGATCATTGTTTATCGACGGCTGGGACTTGAGAAGGGTTGGGTCAGTTTTGGACTGGGTTCGGTTGCTTAGGATTGGGCTGGGGTTATTGGGCTAAGGTCTGGGTAGTTTAGGTCCGAAAAATAGGTAAGTTTTGGGCCAGATTTTAAATACCCATTATTTAACAAATAAATAATTTATAAAAATAATTAATAAATAACAAAAATATCATTTGTCTACTAAAATGATTAAAAACAATTATTTAATGTTATAAAAATATAAAAAGTTATTTTCTACATAAATAATGTAATTATACATGCATATGGGCTATTATTGCAAAATGTGCAATTTAGCCCTGAAAATGCAAATGTAATTATAAGAAATGCACTGAAAAATATTTAAAATCTCATATTGGTATAAATGATAAGATTATATGATTAGATCATCATAAAATAATTTGGAGGGTAATTATTGAATATTTATATAATAAAATACAGAAATAAATTGATTTTAAGCCCCTTTACAATTATGAAAAATTATGATATATGCTTACAAACTAAATGATGATGTATATGTACTATTTTGAAAATATAGTGTGTGTGTGTGTGTATATATATGTATATATATATATATATATATATATATGAAAATATGAGGGAAAAATTGGGTATCAACACTATTCCATGATCTTACGATGTAATTGATCAAACAAATCATTTATCCTTGGTAATGGGTACTTGTTTTTTGTTTTGACTTTGTTGAGTTGCCGGTAGTTGATGCGAGACTAAATTGCATAGTTTAACATGTGATATACCTTACATTTTATGCGCATTAATGAGAAAATTACACTTGTTATGTGCTTAATGGAGTTTATTTCATGTGTAGGTGAAGTGGAGATGGAAACGGAGCTAAAAGGATGCAAATACGTCGAAAAATACGCGAAAGGAGACACCCGGGCGATAGCCGGGCGACAGAGCCAAACA
>ML407475.1:79816-94969 GCA_005239525.1 Nicotiana knightiana | reverse complement strand
TTATTCCTGGCATCTAAGGATGAAGAATTTGATATGTTCACCTCATTTGTCAAGAAAACTCAATCAATTAGGACATCAACTAGCATCAATAAGATCTGACTATGGTACTGAATTTGAGAATGCTAAGTTTTTTGAGTTCTGTGATGAACATGGTGTTAATCATAACTTTTCTGCTCCTAGAACCCCACATCAAAATGGGGTTGTTGAAAGGAAAAACTGAACTCTTGAAGACATGGCAAGAACCATGCTTCTATCTAGCAAACTACCTCACAACTTCTGGACTGAAGCAATAAACACTGCTTGTTACATAATCAATAGATACACGACCAGACCTCTGGTAGAGAAAACTCCCTATGAATTACTTAAAGGGAGAAAGCCCAACATATCCCACTTTAGGGCTTTTGGATGCAAGTGTTTTGTGCATACTAATGGCAAGGATTCCCTAGGAAAATTTGACCCCAGAAGTGATGAGGGGGGTATTCTTGGGAAATTCATCACATAGCAAAGCTTATAAGTGTATAATAAAAGAACTATGTGTGTAGAAGAAAGTATACATGATGTCTTTGATGAAACTAACATTCTTGCTGAGAGACAGGAACCTGAAGATGAGGAGCTTGGAATGGTAAGAAGCAGTGATCACATTGAAGCGAGCATGGAAGGTGGAACATGTGATGGACCAGGTTTAACTACCCCAAGCATCATGCCAGGGGGAATTCGACATATGCCACCTGGCCCTGATCCTGCTCCACAATAATAAGACACCATGAAATCATCTAGGAATGAACAGCTGGTACTTAAACCACACAGATATCAGACTTCTCACCCTCTTGAGAACATCATAACAGATTTGACATCCGGAATAAAAACAAGATCATCCTTGAAAAATCTGTGTTTGTTTGATGCCTTTCTATCCATGATCGAACCAAAGAACATTGGGGAAGCCCTACAAGATGCTGATTGGGTAAATGCCATGCAAGAAGAGCTGAATCAGTTTGAAAGAAGTCAAGTATGGCACTTGGTACCCAAGCCACTAGACAGATCAGTGATTGGCACCAAATAGGTCTTCAGGAACAAGCTCGATGATGATGGAACTGTTACAAGGAATAAGGCAAGATTAGTTATTCAAGGGTATAGTCAAGAAGAAGGAACTGACTATGATGAGACCTTTGCCCCTATGGCAAGACTGGAGGCAATCAGACTTCTTATAGCATTTGCTGCACGCATGGAATTCACTCTTCATCAGATGGATGTTAAGAGTGACTTTCTCAATGGCTATCTGAAGGAAGATGTATTTGTCAAGCAACCTCCAGGTTTTGAAAGTAAGGAGTTACCTGACCACGTATACAAACTCGACAAGGCTCTATATGGTCTCAAACAAACACCAAGAGCATGGTACAGNCTAATGGGAAGTGAGTTTGAGATAAGTATGATGGGTGAGCTAAACTTTTTCCTAGGCTTGCAAATTAAGCAAAACCCAAATGGAACAATGATCCACCAACAAAAGTATGTGAAAGAATTGCTCAAGAAGTTTAAAATGGAAGACTCAAGAGAAATAGACACTCCCGTAGCGACATCTAAAAAATTGGATGTGGATGAACCTGGTTCATCTGTTGATCAAAAGCTATACAGAGGGATGATTGGGTCTCTATTATATCTCACTGCCTGCAGACCTGATATTGTGTTCAGCGTGGGATTGTGTTCTAGGTTTCAGGAAAATCCAAAGGAGTCCCACCTCACTGCAGTGAAAAGAATTCTGAGATATCTGAAAGGCACCACTGATTTGTGTCTTTGGTATCCTAAAGGTAGTAATTTTGACCTTGTAGGATATGCTGATGCTGATTATGCAGGTTTCCTGGTTGACAGGAAAAGTACTTCAGGCATGGCTCATATTTTGGGCTCCTGCCTTGTGTCTTGGGCCACCAAGAAACAAAATTCAGTAGCTTTGTCTACTGCTGAGGCTGAATATGTGGTTGCAGCCTCATGCTGTGCCCGGTTGCTATGGATCAGCAACAACTCATGGATTTTGTATTGATGTGGGATGCATTCCTATTTTCTGTGATAACACTAGTGCTATTAGTATGATGAAGAACCCAGTTCATCACAAGAGTACTAAGCACATAGATGTTAGGCACCATTTCCTAAGGGATAACTATGAAAAAGGAATGATCTCAATCGAATTTTGTGCTACTGATCATCAAATTGATGATATATTCACTAAAGCACTTAGTAGGGAGCATTTTGAGAGAAGCAGACTGGAGTGGAGAGGAGGATAAAGAAATAGGAGAGGTGACTGATAGAGTTACCATGTTTGGAAAGAGAACAATACTGAAGGGTAAGCTAATGAAGGATCTAGAGGAGCCTGGAATGCAATATTTGCTGGAAACTCTGGAGGTGCAGGGCTGGAAGGACATGGTCCTTCGCATGGAAGGTAGGCTAGCAAGGGTTGAGTTGGTAGAATTCATGGGAAATTCCATTGTCAAGGAAGGCAGGGTCACCTCCATGGTCAAAGGAATTGAAGTTTCCTTTGATGCTAAAGAATTTTGATGCTAAAGAATTGGGTGTTATTCTGAACATACCAGCTGAGGGCTATGAGGACTACACAAGGAAAAGATGGCCCTGTCTATGGGATGGACTCAACAATCAACATCACCAGATTCTTCAGTGGTAATGAGAGGGAGATTGAACCTAGGCCGGTCTACAAGAGTGAAATGAAGCCAGAGCACAAGCTATTCTTCGAGTTCGTCATCAAGTTCCTACTGCCCAGACAAGAAAGAAGGCACATTGCAAATTATATGGATCTGACCTTGATGGAGTGCTTGTACAGGGGAAAGCAAATCAATTGGCCGGCTTTCATCATCCAACTCTTGGACAGAGTTGTGAATGGAACCAAAGCACACGCAATTCCATATGGATTCATTCTGACAGCAGTGCTTGCACATTTTGGGGTTCCAGTAAAGAAGGCTGAGATGGCTACTGCCAAAGACTATTTTGGGAAGGAAACTTTGCTGACATGTGACTACAATGTCAATGTTCCTGTGGATGAACCTGGTTCATCTAGGAAGCAACCAGTCAACAACAAAGTTAGAACTCTGGTGCAGGAAAACGAGATCAAGGATATGGAGATCCTTCGTTTGAAGTCTCGTGTGATTGAGGTTGAAGCTGAGCGGGATGCTCTTAGGGCTGAATTAGCAAAGGAGAAAGAAAAGAACGAGGGTGTTCTTAAGCAGATGATTTTTCTTCTACAATCTAAGACCACAACCTCCTCTGCACCTTCCAATCCTTAGGCAGTCCAGAGCTTCCAAAACCCCTCTTTAGACCAGTTGTTCAGTTTCTTCTATTTTTACTTTGTTTTTTGCTCATGGTTGGTTTATTTTTGTTTTTCTGTATGGTGGTTGATAATCGTTACTAATCAATGAATTTTTCTTCTAGTTATTGACTTGTCTCAATTTCTTAGTTAGCTTACGTTTATTGGCTTCTTGTGTTGATTAATCATGCTTTGCACCTGGAGTTTCCTCAATGGCCATGAGTAATAATTAATAAATCTGGTAAGTGTATCATTTTGCAAATTTTTCGATGATGCCAAAAGGGGAAGATATGTGTGTGTGCTGAACTGTTTCAAAAAAAATTTAAAAGTGATATTTATAACCTAATGAACCTGGTTTCTCTATGATTAATGCTTAAAACCATACAAAGTGTTTGAAGTATATACAGGATTAAGCACAGAATTTGTCATGATCAAAAAGGGGGAATTTGTTGACCTATGTCACTGTATAGTTTTGAAGATTGACAAATGGCTGACCAGTTGAACCAGGTCCATCAGAGCACACATATTGAACTGAATAGCTGGCACATGAACCGTATATGCATAGGAGATATTTGTGAATGTGAAATATCAATAAACCAAGAGATTGTCTCCTAATGCGAAAAGGTTGCAAATTGATGAGAAGATTGAAGTCGAATTCAGCAAGAAAATTAACAAAAGAAAGGAAGTTGAGTTTGATACGAATTTGTTCACCCAGGTAGAGTTGGATTACAATTGGACGACAAGCTCAACAACTGACTCTACAAATACTCGATGTATTTCTGCTGGAATTGTACACGCACAAAAGCTAAGTGAAAGCAAAGTTCCCAGAGTTATTTTGCTAGCAGAATCATTGTGCGATTCAAAGGCTACAGTTCAACTAGAAGAACCAGTTCCATCTGATTAATTATTGAGTCTAGTTGATTGTAGTAGGAGGTTTAATATTCTATCTTTTCAGCTTTCATAGAAGCAATTGTAATAGGTACGTATTGTTCAAGTTAGAGTTAACTTGAAGCTTGTACAAAATAAGCTAGGGGCTAGTTACTACAAAGGGATTAGAGTTAGTCCTAGGATTACAAAAGAGTTTATTTTGTAAGTCCGTTTGGCTCAGAGTTTTAGTGAAGAGTTTGAGCAAATCCTACTGAGGAGTAGGTCGTGGTTTTTTCACCTTTTGAGCCAGGTGTTTTTCACGTAAAAATCTCTGTGTTTTTACTTTACTGCTTTTAATATTCCGCAACAGTAGAAGTAAGTACATCAAGAAGAACCAGGTTCTTCCAGTTAGACAGCAGTCGAAAAATTGGGTACCTCACAATTAACTTATATAATTGTGTGGTGTTGACGTCTAAAACATCAGAAATCAATGCTGGGAAGCTGGTTCTGACATGGGAAGGTCCCTACCGGGTTTTAGCTATAACCGGTAAGGGATTGTACGAGCTGAAAAATTAGGATGGAGCCAATTTTCTCAACAACTGGAACGTGACTCACCTTAGAAGGCATTACTGCTGATGGATCCTACCTATACTGAAAGTATGCACTGCACTCTTTTTTCCTTCGACCAGTTTTTTGTCCTAATCGGGTTTTTCTGGCAAGGTTTTTAATGGGGCAGCAACAGAAAACATACTATGAAGGAAGCATTATTGTCGAAGTTAAGACCTTTAACTGACAAGGCATTGAAATAATAAACCACTACGGGATGGTTAAATAGTCTTTGGTTCGATGGAAAATTCCTAATGGGAAGTAAAGCTTGCCATAGAATCGACGACTATTCAAATGTTCATAAGTGTTTCAACTAACGAAGCAAGACTTCCAGTATTCCAATTCGCATTCGAACACTACAGGAGGAGTGATAGTATTGGATACGGCAACAAGGATTCCACAAAAACCGGGACTACGAGACCTGGGAACAATAATGTCTCATCAGGACCAGGGAATGCATGGCCAGCCCCGTAGAAATAAGTTGTACGAGTTAACCACATGTATTAGAAATTTCTTTCTTTTTGACAATCGAATGATTATGTAACTTTAAATATAGAAGGAATAAAATAAAGTCCTTTTAATTTTATCTTGTTTCTTGTCCAAACGATGAGTTAATATTATCATTTGAAAGTTAATAGAAAACTTCAAATACTTGTGCCTGAGTGAACACGAGACGTCCTCTTCAAGAGCACCGTAAACATAAGAGGGCCCTCTCTTATGAAACCCTCTTAGTAAGGGGTTGATTCTGTAAAAGTTTATAGCCAGAATAAGAAGCTATCAGACAAAAATATACCCCAAGACTTATCTAATTCAACTAAAAAAGAACAAACTTTGCGCAATACTTAAGTAAAAATCTTCTTCTTTTATCAAAATGCCAAACGGCATAAATACAAAAGTACAGAGGAAAACAACAAAATAAAATAGGAAAACCTAAACATTATCGCCATCAGAACTCGGGGGAGAGATGCATCTACGCCTCCATCCCGAGGGAAGTGTGATCCGCCGGTTCGAGATCTAGGCCTTCATCATCATTCTCTTCAAGTTTCTCTTTGATTCAAAAATACTCAGAACTAGTGCTTGAAGAGTCGGTTGCATCAGAATGAGCTGAGAGATGTTCTCGAGCAGTTAACTCCAGTGCTCGGGCCTTGGCGATGCAATCATCAATATCAACGATGTCCGCTTTGGCCTCCTCCAAGGTTTTTCTCCTCATTTGATACATAGCATACGTATTTTCAAAATACGGGGGAATCTCCTTGGTGTTGGAGATTTGCCTTAAGTCTTTCAACCTCGGCCTGAAGTCCATCCCTCTTGGATTTCGTGGCGACGAGGCTAGAATCAAGATCACGGATTGTAGAAAGGTGAAGTCCGTTTTGCTCCATGATCTTCTTGAGTCTCTCCTCCATCCTATCCTTCTTCTCATCGGCAGTATTAGCCTCCTCGATTTTGGAGCTCAAGGTTACCTCCAAGTTATTCACCTATGCAATGGACATAGACTCGCCCTCAGCGATAGCAAGTACAGTATCTTGAAGCTCAGTCCACTTAGCCTTAGCATATTGGAGTTGTTCATGAAATTGAGTGTCTTATTGGTTGTGGGCCATCACTTATTATTTACTTTGTTGCAACCGGGTTCTCTCCCGCTTCAGAATCCTTGCCTCCAACAACGGTAGACGTGCAACAAGTTGATTCCTTTCGGCCAATAGTTGATCCTGTTTAGAGACAAGTCATTCTTTATCAAGAACCAATCTCTGAAGGCTCTCAGAAGCAAGGAAGTCTTCCTGGAAAAAAGTATATTGAAGTTAGAAACCATGTTACTACAAATAAGTAAAATATAAGCAATAAAAGCGCAAGTATGATACCGTTGCCACATTATGCATTGTGTTATTAAACAGGCACTCGCCCCAAAGAGAGTGTATTTTCTTCTTATCCTTCTCTGAGGCCAACGAATTCAGGTAGTTGGCAAGCCCCACCGACCTGATTAGTAGATGGTACCCCTTAGAAACCGAAAGAGTGACACTCTTCCTTCCTCGAGGATATGGAATAAAGGGTGAATAATTATGCCCCAAATTCCCGTGGTGGGGAGACTAGGGAGGAGAAGCACCCTCCGCTCGGGTGTATGTGACCAATGAAAGAAGTGTATCAGATGCTGGTGGCGAAGGTACAACTGGTGTAGAGGGGCATGAAGTTGTTGAAGTTGTAGATTGAGTAGCATATGAAATAGGAGCAGTGCTGATTATTGGTTTCTCATCGATCGAACGTAGAAAAGGCTCGGGTTCCGACCTCCTGGGACCAGAAATAGCAATAGGGATGGGAAAGCGAGAATCAACAATCTCTACTATTTCTATTTCACCCCCAAAGTGATCGAACCTCACCTTCGGTTGGGGTTTTGGACTCTCCCAGTCGAGCACTCAGTTGATCTTATGAAGATCTTTGTCTCCTTTAAAGGGAAGCCCTTTCATCACCTAGCTTCCTCGTCATCTTCGATGACCACTATGGCCGCAGCCGTCAGCTATGACCTTCTTTATTTTCTTATTTTTATTCCCAACCGATGAAAAATGCTGCCTTTATTATTTGGTTGTTCTCTAGATAGGGACTCCAAGAAGAAGCATCTCCACCGGAGGCAGATCCGAGGGCACCACTTCGAGCAAGAGCACTTTGTAGCAATCTCATGGCCTTCGGGGGATCAACCACAACATCCACTTCAGGGCAGGTAACAGAGCCCTGTGGTAGCCTAAATCAAGCAAAAAATTTAGCTAGCATATTTACTTATGTTCATACAGAGGAAAAAGGAAGAATGGCTCAGTTTACCATGGTTGTTCGCCTTCCACCCATATTTGAGGGCCATCTCCTTCCACCGACGGGTTTCTAGCATTGTAATATGCAGAATCTTCTGAACCCATTGGTCCAGGTCATGAGCCCTTGGTGGTGTCTACCGAGAAGCTGAAACAAAGGAAACAAAAGGATCAATAATGACAAAAAACGGTCTTTTTACGAAGGAAACAGATGAATAAATTACGAACTTACATGAACGATTCGATGATTCAAGAAAGGATGGAGTTGTGGCCGGGATTATATCCTTAGTATCAATGTTGACAAACCGCTCCATCCATCCACGGTCACTGTCATCATTCACATTGGTGAGAAGGGCGTGGTGGCCATATTTACTGAAAATGTTTACTCCCCCACGGAAGATTTTGGGAGAGTAGAGGTTCATCATGTGTGCCAGTGTTAGGTTTTTCCCCGTCTGCGTGCACAACTGGCATAAACAAGACACTTCACCATACGGAAGTTCCTACTTGTGCCAAGAAGACCTGGTACCGATGACAGAACTCCAAGATCACAGGGTCAAGCCCTCCGCTCAAAGAAAACGGACCCAAGGTGAATGAATACGTATAGACAGATGAAACACCTTCCTTGGTGAAGGTAACCCACTCTATTAGGATCAATGATGTTAAGGTCTGGGCAGTAACAATCCTCTTTCACAGTAGGAATACTGGAAGGGCGGATAGATGAAGGATACCTGCTAACGGCCCAAGTCTGTTGAGACACGAAGGAAAACTTCTCTTGGAAGTCATTGACGATGCTCATATGTTTGGGGATGATGATGCTTACCCTGGGAGGATCAACATCAACATCAACCTCTTTATCTTTGCTTCTCTTCTGGTCTCCACCGAAGAGAAGACTAGAGCTTTTGAAAGATCAGTAAAAAAGCCATGATAGTAAAAAGATAATTGAATTTTTTAAGAAAATCGGATAGGGATAAAAGCTGAAAAAGGTTAAGTGCAAAGAAGATAATGATCTTATGAAAGTTTTGAAAGTGAAAGAGGTAAAATATGAGTATACAAAGAGATATAGATGGCAAAAATCGTGGTCATGATTACCTCGGGAACCGAAAAAAATATTATTGAATCGTGGGGCAGCACGTGTTTGGGGTATTAAATGCGAGAATATGTGCATTCTTTCAAGCGTCAGAGACTGTTTAGAAGGTTTTCAGAAGATTTCCCGCCAAGAAAGAGATCTTCACTAACTTCCCGGTGACACAAAGATATACCACCGAAAAGCAGGGGGCTATCTATATAGGGTAAAATAGGTTTACATTAAATGATCGAATGACAGCGTAACACATGAAACCGAAGGCAGGTATAAGGTAATTCGAGTAATAACCAGTACCAGAAACAACAACCGCAATTGTCATCGGATAGACCCCGAATAGAGCATGATCAACGCGAGCAAATCAAATGTTTACCATCAAATATCATTCAATGAAGAATATTTCCTGACATTGAATGGGCAGCCATTGTAGAGAATATTTGTATTCATGACCTGCCGTTACATATTCATCAATGGCCTCTTTATTGTCATTTAAGAGGGGTTTGATCCTAAGCTCTTGTTTCCCTACGTATAGCTATAAATAGTAGGCTGAAAAACCAATGTACGGGAGGAAATTCTTGTCCAACAGATGCTATATTTTACTTTCGCTGTCAATCAAACAACTTTATTTGCTCTTTTACATTGCTTTCATTTCTGTCCCTGGAGGCATTGCTCTCGGAACCAAGCTTGTCATTTACTTTGATTTTAACTGCTAAATCTTATTTTTAATCTTGTTTATTTATTATTTTTGGATCAAATCAGTTCGCTTGTCTATAAACCACGTAAGAAATTCAATTGTACTATTTTACGGGTAAATAATACTGATTAGGGTTAAATGCAGAGATAAAAAATAAGACAAAATATGAAAATATTTGGTGGACGTTTGGACATTAGAATTGCGAAATCACGAGAAAAGTGAAATTTAAAAGGAAAATCATATATGAAAATTAGAATTATATTTAAATATGAATACAATTTGGAATTATTTTTAAATTTTTGTGAGTGATTTGAAGTAAAATATTTAAATAACAGCTTTTCTGATTCAATCTCTAAAGGATAACACGGTAAGAACTCTAACAAAATACCATTATCCTTGTGAAGGTTGTGGTCTTGTAGCCAAGAGAAAAATTTACGAATGTTTCTGAAACTTATCCACAATAAGTACAAAAACTTTTAAATTATTGATGACAAGTTACCATATGGAGCAATTAATTTCGTTGAGGCTTTCTTTTATTTGGTAGAAAGCCTAAATGGTTCATTTGTCATAATTCTTAGAAAAGTGGTCAACACCGTTTTATTTTTATAACTTTTACAACTTTCAAGAATCAAACTCATTTAACCATCCAAGTTTACACTTTGATATCATATATTTTTCATTAAAGTAACCTAAAAATACATTAATTTAATGTTTTCTCTTCTGCACAAGTAATGGGATTATATTTGAAATCAACATTTAAACTCAAAATGTTCAGTCATAACCGTCATATAAAATGCAACAGAAAGTGTCACTTGGACATCGCCAAATGCCTGCAAATAGAATTATCTATACCATCGATAATAACATAAAGCGTTGAGCGGGATATCAAGAATAGCCATATCATTTTTTATTTTATGTGCAATCATTCATACCTGCGCACACCCCCCTCCCCCCCAACTATGTCACGCGAATTTCCCCCTATATCTACCCACTCTCTCATCCTCACCCTAATCACCCCGCTTATATAATGGGGATTTGTGGTGTGTTGATAGACAGATTAATTTAATATGTCTAGACTACTACAATTGAAAAGGTTGAGAGACGCTACGAAAACTACAGTGAAGACATTGGAAAATTTGGTCGAGAAAAAAAATGTTTTGGAGATTAACATACAATCTCAATCAACCATCTTCATAGGGAAAATGTATGAATTGGACGTCTGCATCGAATTGAGTGTGAGGAAAATGAGATTTTATGTAATGATCAATCATAATACTGAAGGGGATCTTGCTGATATTTTGGAGAAACTAGCTGTCGAAATTATTATGATGTGATATTTTTTTGTTGTTTCTTCATCTTTTCATGTTACTTTAATTCAAGTTTGTGTTGGAGGTTTTTGTCAATGGGCGAGTGTTTTTAGTTCAATATATCAAATCGATCTTAGCTCAATATTTTTGTTCTATGAGTTGTTTCTTCATCTTTTCATGTTACTTTAATTCAAGTTTACTTGCTTGACCCTCTGTTCAGTTAAATTCAACAAACTTGTTTTGCACATTAAGGGCTCGAGCCAATGATATTAAGGTCTTTCTACAAGCTAAATAGTTAGCGTCTGAAATCTAATTTTTTAATATCCTTGCATCTGCAATCGAAAATTATAGAAGTTGTATTGTAGATAAGTTGCATGAATGATGATTATGATCAAGTAACCTGGAACCTAAAAAAAATAGGGCTTTGATTTACTGGTAAGATCATAGCGTATGATGTGTGGATTATGTGCAATACAAATCCGACCCTTGGCATAAATAAAAGCTTGATATATTTTTCTATATGAACTAGAGGTTACACTAACTAGAGGAGAGACGATCTGTGGCACATCGTTGACACACTTTCTATTCAAACAGTGTGTATTTTCCCAAGTCCCGTGCCTTGTTGTATCAAATTTTAGATTGGCGACATTGTTAAACTCAAAAATAGGATGCACGATCAACAAATAGTTTAAATTTGAAATGTCGTTATATGTTGGTCCCAAATGCGCACCCAAGTATACTTGGTCGATAAATAATATAATTGTTACGCCCCGACCTCGGGGAACGTGACCGACAATCAACCGAGATACCCCGGTTAAGAAAGCCTAATTGATTCCTTCTACCCAACCTTACCCAGTAACAATATAAGAACCAATAACAAGAGATAAACATGAGAATAGTAAAATGTTCGACATTCTTTTTCCATTACTCAAAGGATATTCATTTTACTATTTTTAAAATATTACAAGTTCATAATTACGAGGGAAAACATGTTTTCCAAATACCAACACTTCTAGTTCATTACTCAACATCGTACATCACCCACAACATGTCTGCGGAGCCTCTAAGTACAACAGAAGAGTAGTATGGGAGTGCCGGAGATAAGGCCATGGCTATACCTCAAAACACAAGGTACAACATCAAGTGAAATCAGGCCCAAAATAGAGTAAGGCTCACCAAAACCTGATGAATAGGAAGTAACTGCTAACGAGGACCACATCTGCCCCCTGACGAATCACCCGCATCCATTGGAGATATAACGCCCCCAACAAAAGAGACTTTAGTACATGTGGAATAGTACTAGTATGTAAAGTTAAATGTCCTCTTTCGAAATAGAATGCCAAAATAAGAAGGGAAAAACCATGGAAGTAGTAAGTAACAATCAATGATATCCAAATTCCAAGTTGAAACACAATAATGTTCAAAATACGAAAACAATATCATTTTTGGTTGGGAGATCATTAGCACCGATATACTACCATATTTTTAACACGGAATCCGATCATGCCCGATCGGCTAGGAAATCTCTCCACGAACAATGTGGATTGACATGTGATGCGAAAGAAAGGTGTTACCAAGAGTAGGAACCACCATCCACACTACATGGCGTCCGATTATCACCCGACCGACTGGGTCGTCTTCGCACATAAATTGTGTGAGTTGACATAAAATCTAGGGCTATCAACAATCTCATCCCAATCAAAGGGAATATTATCAACACGTCAATCTCATCCCAAATAAGGGAAAAAATCACAATATACTCTTACACCGACATGTGTAGTTTCGGGTGTGGGACGTTACAACCCACCCTTACTCAATTCACTAATGATACTCCCAAAAATATTTTTGCTTTGCACACAAAGGAAACGAAAATGCAAAAACATTCACCTCATAACCTTTCACACCATATAAATCTTCACTAGTACTTTCAACCCCTCACAACATCATTATTTCATTTGGTCTCTTGGACATTCATATGATTCTTCATCCAAGGCACGATGGTCGTATCTCATATTTCACACTTTCATTTCTTTACTTTCAAGGATCATCATCGCAAACATCAACATATATAATATTTTAGAAATTATAAATTAAATTTATTAAAAATGAAGGCTTTAAACACAACAGATTTCTTTCCAAAGTATGGAGCAAAATGACTTGCCATAGAAACACAAGTTAAAAATCATAAACGAGTAATACACCATTTCCTTTCGAAATACTTCTTTAAAAAGGCAATGCTCAGTTTCAACTCATGGGTCAATAGGGACTCAAAACACATTGAGAACTCTTACAAAGGAGATCGTGGTGACTTATGATTGAAACACAAATTCACATCATATGCTCTAGTTACAACAACCATGGCTACATTTTGTACCTCACACTCACTTCTTTAATTTTGTACCTCGCTCTCACTTCTTTCACTTCCAAAAATCATCACAGTTTATCAACAATAAGGGAATTTTGAAATAGAAATTCGATATATATATGAGCCATATGAGTTTTAAGCACACTGGATTTTCTTTCCAAGTTAAGCATAATAGACTTTCATTTATAACACTAATTGAAGTTATAACATTATTAACACCTGAACACATCTCAAACACATTCCCGAAGGAGATCATGATGAGATAGGAATAATTGGAATACGTTTTGAGTATATACATCTTTCAACATAACGCTTACTTGGGATACTCGAATTTACTCGGACCAACTCGAAATATGGGCCAACCATACTTGAAACTTACGTGTACACTATGGAATTCGATTCTAAGAGAGGAGTTTAACTAACATACCTTTCTTGAGCATTCATTAGATTACTACAACGTCCCAACACTTCTAGCAATATCAATATATGAGAAGATAGCGAAAATCGGATAATAATTAGAAGGATTCTCATAGTGTAACTGTTGACCCATGTCACTACATAGTTTTGAAGATTAACAAATGGCTGACCAGTTGAACCAGGTCCATCAGAGCACACATCTTGAACTGAATAGCTGGCACCTGAACCATATATGCATAGGAAATATTTGTGAATGTGAAATATCAATGAACCAAGAGATTGTCTCCTAATGCGAAAAGGTTGCAAACTGATAAGAAGATTAAAGTCGAATTCAGCAAGGAAAGTAACAAAAGAAAGGAAGTTGAGTTTGATACGAATTTATTTACCCAGGTAGAGTTGGACTAGAATTGGATGACAAGCTAAAAAACTGACTCTATAAATACTTGATGTATTTCTGCTGGAATTCCACACGCACAAAAGCTGAAGTGAATCAAAGTCTGAAAGCAAAGTTTCCCAGAGTTATTTTGCTAGCAGAATCATTGTGCAATTAAAAGGCTACAGTTCAACTAGAAGAACCAGTTCCATCTGATTAATTATTGAGTCTAGTTGATTGTAGTAGGATTTTTAATATTATATCTTTTCAGCTTTCATAGAAGCAATTGTAATAGGTACGCATTGTTCAAGTTAGAGTTAACTTGAAGCTTGTAGAAATTAGCTGGGGGCTTGTTACTACAAAGGGATTAGAGTTAGTCCTAGGATTACAAAGGAGTTTATTTTGTAAGTCCGTTTGGCTCAGAGTTGTTAGTGAAGTGTTTGAGAAAATCCTACTGAGGAGTAGGTCGTGGTTTTTTCCACCTTTTGAGCCAATTTTTTTCCACGTAAAACTCTCTGTGTTTTTACTTTACTGCTTTTAATATTCCGCAACAGTAGAAGTAAATACATCAAGAAGAACCAGGTTCTTCTATTGAGACAGCACTCGAAAAATTGCGTACCTCACAATTAACTTGTATAATTGTATGGTATTGACTTCTATGCTTGAAGAGGTTCCAAAGCTGGAACTCAAACCTCTCCAGCACATTTACGCTATGCTTATTTGGGGAACCCTGAGACATTTCCCGTGATCATCTTATCTAGCCTGACCAATACACAAGAACAAAAATTGCTTAGAGTACTTCGTGAGCACAAAAAGGCGATTGGGTGGACCATTGCAGATATTAAGGGAATCACCCCATCGTTTTGCATGCATAAAATTGTTTTGGAAGATGGACATCGCCTGAGTGTTGAGCAGCAAAGGAGGTTGAATTCCATCATGAAAGAGGTAGTGAAGAAAGAAGTCATAAAATTGCTGGATGCAGGTATCATTTTTCCTATTTCTGACAGCAACTGAGTGAGCCCGGTTCAATATGTACCCAAAAAGGGAGGGATGACCGTGATTGAGAATGAGAATAATGAGCTAATTCCTACCGGCACTGTTACGGGTTGGAGAGTTCGCATTGATTATCGAAGGCTCAACAAAGCAACCCGCAAAGATGATTTTCCACTCCCATTCATTGATCAAATGCTGGACAGATTAGCAGGGCATGAATATTATTGCTTTCTGGATGGGTATTCAGGTTACAATCAAATTGTCATATGCCCAGAGGATCAGGAGAAGACCACGTTTACTTGCCCTTATGACACCTTCGCCTTCAAGCGAATGCCATTTGGTCTTTGCAATGCACCA
>ML407475.1:46790-75764 GCA_005239525.1 Nicotiana knightiana | reverse complement strand
GTATGTGCATAATGGAGTCTATTTCATGTGTAGGTGAATTGGAGATGGAAGCCGAGCTAAATGGATGCATAAACGTTGAAAATACGCTCAAGAGTCAAAAAGGAGTGAACCGGGCTATAGCAGGGCGTTTGAGCTGTAAAGCCTGGTCATACCAGGCTATAGCTGGGCGTTTGGGCTATAAAGCCTGGTAGGACTAGGCGTTTGGGGGGCGTTTGAGGCCTAACGCCAGGCTTGGCCAGGCTTTATCCGGGCGTGTGGGCCATAAAGCCTGGTCCCTGGTCCGGTCCAATCTGAGTTTTGAAGGTTTTAAGTGTTTCCCGGTTTGAATAGAAGTCTCCTACACGTTTAGGGTTTGTCCCAAACATATAATAGAACCAAAAACACAACTTTGAGGAGAGGATGCCATTTTGGAGAGAAGATACACACGGGATCATTAGGAAGCGAAGAATTTCTCAGTTTTCTTCATCTTATTCTAGTATTTTCAATTTATGCAACACTTATGCAATTGTTTGATTTTAGCATGAGTGGCTAAACACCCATTGTTCTGGGGTTGTGGTTTAGCCATGGATATTGTTATTCGACATTAATTTAACCTTGAATATAGTTTACTCAATATATGGTTGTTTCTTCAATTCTGTGTTTAATTGCTTAATTGTCTGGCCAGCAGTTAGGTTCTATATACTATCTATGTTATGCTTGGGAAAGCCGTATATAGATTAGAGAAGAATTGAAGAGAGCACGATCTTAAACCTTCAGGGGAGCAGATTTGTCNGAGAGCAATTATCGATTAATTGGTAACCATGAGTGAATTATATGAAAGGGAGAGTTAATTAGAATGCAATATGAGTGGTGAATTGATCACAACCCTGGAATATTTGTCTCTACTGAATACACACAACAATACTCTCGTTGCTTGATAACTAGTTCTTTCATAGAATCATAGTATAAAATAGTTACATTCCTGGACTTTATTTTGACTTGATTTAAATAACAATTAGAGTGATTTTGCAAGTAGTTTACGCAAGTCCCTGTGGGTTCGACATTCAATTTAACATTATATTACTTGCTACGACCATGTATACTTGCGTGTGCGTTTGGGACCAACACACACCAACAAGATCTGTTAAGAGGACCACGACCAAGCCAAAGAAAGTGAAAATTGTTGAGAAAGAGGATGATAATGCAGACTGGAGCGGAGAGGAGGAGAAGGAAATAGGAGAGGTTACTGACAGAGTTACCATGTTTGGAAAGAGAACAATACTGAAGGGTAAGCTGGTGAAGGATCTAGAGGAGCCTGGAATGCAATATCTGCTGGAAACTCTGGAGGTGCAGGGCTGAAAGGACATGGTCCTTCGCATGGCAGGTAGGCTGGCAAGGGATAGGTTGGTAGAATTCATGGGAAATGCATTGTCAAGGAAGGTAGGGTCACCTCCATGGTCAAAGGAATTGAAGTTTCCTTTGATGCTAAAGAGCTGGGCGTTATTCTGAACATACCAGCTGAGGACTATGAGGACTACACAAGGCAAAGATGGTCTTGTCTAGATTGGATGGCCTCAACAATCAACATCACCAAATTCTTCAGTGATAGTGAGAAGGAGATTGAACCCATGCCGGTTTACAAGAGTGAAATGAAGCCAGAGCACAAGCTACTCTTCGAGTTCGTCATCAAGTTCATACTTCCTAGACAAGAAAGAAGGCACATTGCAAATTATATGGATCTGACCTTGATGGAGTGCTTGTACAGGGGAAAGCAAATAAATTGGCTGGCTTTCATCATCCAACTCTTTGACAGTGTTGTGAATGGAATCAAAGCACACGCAATTCCTTATGGCTTCATTCTGAAAACTTGGGGTTCCAGTAAAGAAGGCTGAAATGGCTACTGCCAAAGATTATTTCGGGAAAGAAACTTTGCTGACATGTTACTACAATGTCAATGTTCCTGTGGATGAACCTGGTTTATCTAGGAAGCAACCAGTCAACAACAAAATTACAACTCTGGTGCAGGAAAACGAAATCAAGGATATGGAGATCCTTCGTTTGAAGTCTCGTGTGATCAAGGTTGAAGCTGAGTGGGATGCTCTTAGGCTGAATTAGCAAAGGAGAAAGAAAAGAACGAGGGTGTTCTTCAGCAGATGCTTTCTCTCCTACAATCCAAGACCACAACCTCCTATGCACCTTCCCATCTTTAGGCTGTCCAGAGCTTCCAAAACCCCTCTTTAGACCAGTTGTTCAGTTTCAGTTATTTTTACTCTGTTTTTGCTCATGGTTGGTTTGTTTTTGTTTTTCTATATGGTGGTTGATAATTGTTACTAATTAATGAATTTTGCTTCTATTTATTGACTTGTCTCAATTTCTTAGTTAGCTAACATTTATTGGCTTCTTGTGTTGATTAATCATGCTTTGCACCTGCAGTTGCCTAAATGGCCCTGATTAATAATTAATAAATCTGGTAAATGTATCATTTTGCAAACTTTTCGATGATGCCAAAAGGGGGAAGATATGTGCTGAACTTTTTCAAAGGTTTTTTCAAAGTGATATTTATAATCTATTGAACCTGGTTTCTCTATGATTAATGCTTAAAACCATACAAAGTGTTTAAAATATATACATGATTAAGCATAGAGTTTGTCATCATCAAAAAGGGGAATTTATTGACCCATGTCACTGCATAGTTTTGAAGATTGACAAATGGCTGATCAATTGAACCAGGTCCAACAGAGCACACATCTTGAACTGAATAGCTGGCACATGAACCATATATGCATAGGAGATATTTGTGAATGTGAAATATCAATGAACCAAGAGATTGTCTCCTAATGCGAAAATGTTGCAAACTGATGAGAAGATTGAAGTCGAATTCAGCAAGGAAAGTAACAAAAGAAAGGAAGTTGAGTTTGATACGAATTTGTTTACCCAGGTATAGTTGGACCAGAATTGGATGACAAGCTAAACAAATGACTCTATAAATACTTGATGTATTTCTGCTGGAATTCCACACGCACAAAAGACAAAGTAAATCAAAGTCTGAAAGTAAAGTTCCCAGAATTATTTTGCTAGCAGAATCATTGTGCAATTAAAAGGCTACAGTTCAACTAGAAGAACCAGTTCCATCTGATTAATTACCGAGTCTAGTTGATTGTAGTAGGAGTTTTAATGTTGTATCTTTTCAGCTTTCATAGAAGCAATTGTAATAGGTACGCATTATTCAAGTTAGAATTAACTTGAAGCTTGTAGAAATCAGCTGGGGCTAGTTACTACAAAGGGATTATAGTTAGTCCTAGGATTACAAAAGAGTTTATTTTGTAAGTCTGTTTGGCTCAGTGTTTTTAGTGAAGTGTTTGAGCAAATCCTACTGAGGAGTAGGTCGTGGTTTTTTCCACCTTTTGATCCAGGTTTTTTCCTCCTAAAAATCTCTATGTTTTTACTTTACTTCTTTTAATATTTCGCAACAGTAGAAGTAAGTACATCAAGAAGAACCAGGTTCTTCTATTGAGACAACACTCGAAAAATTGGGTACCTCACAATTAACTTGTATAATTGTGTGGTATTGACGTCTAAAACATCAGTAACTCTATTAGAAATTTTTCCAAACACCTATTATGAAAAATTGACTACAAAGCTCTATAATGGTAATCCCTTCCTACCTTAACCAACTTCAACAAGAAACTACCCGATATAGTTCAACAATACCACTTACTACCTCCTATTAGCACATGCATGGCCTATCACCAACCCCATAACATACTTAAACCCATAATCTCTTGCATGAAAGCTTAGGAGAAGGACTTACCCGGATAGATGATGGTTTAGTGAGTGAGTTTCTTGAATCTTCAAGATTGGGACAAGGATTGATGATTATAATGGCTAGGTATTCTCCCCCACTCTCTAAGATACTCTCACTTCTCTCTAAAACATCATATATTTTCTTCAAAATGATCCCCAAAGGCTATTAATCAAAATGGGGTCGGGTTATAAAATAGAAAGATGGACCCTCCGAACACAACCCTACGGTCCTAGAGTGGACTGTAGAACAAGTATGCGGTTTGCATAAGGGATCACAAAATTGACTTCAAAAACTAGGCTGGCCTGGACCGGTCTGCGGCCAGGTCTCCGGTCCGTAGACAAGTTATGCGGCCACGAAAGGGACCGCAAAATCACCCTCCAAAATGCTTCATGGTAACTCTTCAATGGAAGTGTGGACTGCGAAATAGAAATGTGATCGCATAATGGAGCTCATAATGATCTTAAAAAATATTTTTTTTTCTCACCTCTGCGTTGGGTATGCGGCCCACAGAGTGGATTTGCGATCACGAATCTGACCGCATAATTGCCTCATTCAGCAAAAGTTTCCACAAACTCCTCGATGCATTCTTTAACCCAAAAAGTGTGTACCGTGGTGAGGAAGCTCTCCGCGAAAATTATCTACTACCTCCTAAAACTTTACCCTACCTCGGCACCACAAAACCTTAAATTACTTGCCGAAAATTTACGGGGCCTTACAATAATGATAAATAGAGTGTCGAACCCACATAGACTTGTGTTAGCTACCTACTAATTTCACTAAAATTGTTATTCAGTCTAGTCAATCAGAGTTGAATTGTGAGATTATAACTAAGCAATGAATATAACAATTAACTAATTAAGCAATAAGAAAATGGTTGTTGAGAATTCGGTAAAGATAAACATTCCAGGATTGTGATCGATTCACCAATCCTATCGTGTTCTAATTTCTCACGTAGCATTTTTTTGAACTACTACTCGCCAATTCAAAATAGATTAACGCATATATTCCTATGGAATCAATCTATCAAGAACGCATTAAGATTATGTTATTCAATTAAGCATCGTGATTAGGTATAATCCTATCCTATCCATAAATCCCCCCACTCAGATTTAAGATCATGCTCTCTTCAATCCTTCTCTAATCTAGACGTAGCTTTCCCAAGCATAGCATAGGTAGTAAATAGAACCTAACTATTGAAAAGACAATTAAGCAATTAAACACAGAATTGAAGAAACAACCATATATTAACAAATTAAAATCAAAGTAAAGTCAACTTCGAACAACAATATTCATGGCTAAATCAAAATCTCAGAAGTAATTGGTTTTAGCCACTCATGATAAAAATAAACAATTTCACAAGTGTTTGAATAGTTGTAAATACTAATAAAGAAGAAGAAAAACTAAAAATCCTTGCTCCAGAGTGTTCAAAGCTTGTGTTTTTCTCTCAAAGTGACGTCTCTCCTTTCAAAATATGTTTAGACTTCTTTTTATATGAGTTGGGGGTGTGTAGGACCGAGAAAGACCATGTCTAGTGCGAAGTATGAGAATACCCCATCACCCAGCGTCTAGTGCATTGGGAAATTTCCCAAAAAAAAAAATCAAGTCAGGATTCTGCACCAGGCAACGCGATGCACTAGCTTGGGTGCTAGACTGGGTGGACTTTTCACTATCTTCTCGTTTTGCTTCAGATTATGCATGTTCGTCCCCCATTGGTTCCAGGTAACTCCTACACATAAAAATACCATGAATTAGCATAAATCAATACGCATTCAAAATCCACGAAATATGAGTATAATACGAGGCGCCATGCATATAAATACACATACTTTAAGCTAAATATCAACACCTCACACTTAGACTTTTGCTCGCCCTCGAGCAATGGAACTGTCAACTTTACCCCCAATGACTTACACATCAACTATGGAGGAGCAACTCAATTTTAAATCATACACTCTACCATTGACCATGGTCGATACCGGCAATCAAGCATGCACATATGAAAATCACATTCTTCTCCTTTTAAACTTGCCCAAGTATGAGCATTTCAATTAACCAATTTAAACAACCTACCCATAACCACCCTACCTCAAGAGTCGACTCGTTACCACTAAGCACTCTCAACTTGCGCACTCACCCAACAAAAGAAGATAACACCATTACCAATTCGTCATGAGGTCATGTACCCTCACCAACAAACAAGAGAGTGAATATAGATATAGTCCACACATTCAAGTATAAATTTGAACATACTTTAAGGACATCACACAATTGAAAAAAAGTCACTCATTCTTGCAAGAAAATTCATGTACATCCCATGATCGTACCATAGCTTGCCCGTAGAGTGCATCTTTACTAATCCAAGCTAGCCAAGTCTAGGATCAATTAGGTCTTTCTGAGTTGTAATGTAGGCTAAGGGACGGTATGATAAATTTAGGAATAGTGACCAACCCTCCTAAGTACTTTATTACACTGCACTCAACATATCGAACATATTCTTCTCAACCAATTCACTTTGCCACAAACCATACATAACATAGCCCTCTTTCAATTAAGCACTTCTACATCCCCACTAGCACGAATTATGAGGTGTATTTTTTTCTTTTTGAATGTCAACATTATTTATACTTCTCTTTTTGCATTTTTTTCTTCTTTTTTTTCTGAACACACTTCTTACATTAAGGTCCATCGGCTAGTGGACTTTTTATAACTTTAGTGCACCTTGTGGGTCCTTTCATAGTTCCACTCGAAAGCTACTTTTCGATCTCTCACCTTACTTCTTTTAGCGACTAAGTGCGTAAAGGTTCAACAAGATTAAGTTAAGAACAAAAATACGGATATGGCTTGTAATATGGATGCCAAGGAAAAGGTCTACAAGCTTAAAGGGGCTAACATCGGAAATTTTTTATTTATAAGTGACAAGCACATCTATGATCAAGCAAAGAACTGACTACGTCATCTCCTAGACCAACACCACTTAATGATTTTTCTTCGATTAACACATATGGCAAGTTCTAGACTACATAGTATAGTATAAAATATTACGATCCTTGATACACACATTGTACATGACTCAATCAAGACGGTTCTATTCAACTCTCAAGTCAAGCAAGCACATATAGTTTAGAATTTTAAGCAAGAATGCACTAGATGACATACAAGTCAAGCGACTGAGAAAATGCATCACAAAGTAGGCTATTTATTTCACTTAGACATCACAATTAAAATTGTATACAACAGGAAGACAAAGCACATATCATAGCCTAAATGTGCCAGCACCAAACATATCAACGGGTAGCTAGAGCAACTCATTTTCCTTCCTATACTACTCCTAAAAAGATAAATGCAAAATACCCGGTTCAAGCTAAACCCTTGGAAAATAAACAGTGCCAAAAGAAAAAAATAAGAGAATTACTACCTAACTATCCTGATAAAACCAAAAGAAAATCTTTTTGATGTTTTTAATCGAACCTTAATCCCTCAAGAAAGTTTCCCAAGAGATCCATCGTAGGGAAAAGTCCGAGCTTTCTCTGATTTTATTTTTTGATTTCTATATTTTTGTTATTTTTAAAATAAAATTGTCTACTATTCATATGCTAAACTACTACCATCTACGAGTTAAAAAAAATAACGAGAAAAAATTTATACAGTTACACTACATGAGGGGCAAGCATATGGTATTTAGAGCAGGGCTTGTGACATTCTGAGAGTGATGAGCGAATCTTTCTAAAATCATTGAATTGATTTCTTCGTTCGTGAGTAAGATGATCTTCCGAAGAGTATAGAAGGAGGAGTTTAGGATCAACAGTGACCTGCATGAAAATGCAAGCTTCCTTGATGAACAAAGTCAACCCTTGATGCTCAAGCGTCACACTGGAGCTATTTGCTCTCTAACAGTTAAATCATAGGCTTGTTAATGATTTATGAGTGTGTGGGTAATTGTTGGTCCCAATTGATGTGTGTTTGATCCAACTTAGGCCAGCTGAAATAGCCCTTTTCTAGTAGAGGTGGGAATTTCCTTAAATGCTTGATGACAAGCAAAAGCTTAAGCTAAGGGGAGTTGATAAGTAGGGATTTTGACTGCTTATTTGCTCTCTTTTACTTGCGTTTTTGCTCAAAAATCCTTAAAGGTGTTCCCAAGAACTAATGAAATGTGCTTTCTTGCAGGAATATTGGGGAACGAGCCAAAAAATAAAAATCTACTCAAGAAGGAATAAAATTGGACAAGGACCAAAACAAGACAAAAAAACTAAAGTGCGGACCGCACAATACTGTGTGCGGCCGCAAACTCTGAAGAGACACAGATAGAATCCCTTCACAGAATGCGGGCCACACAATTATTATGCGGCTGCAGAGGACACGAATTAGAGAGTTGAGTTCTTGAGGCCTGAAGAAGTGCGGACTGCACTATTATTGTGTGGGCGCAGAATGCTCAAAGTGCGGCCACACTCATTAATGTGCGGTCAGCAGAAATTGTCCCAGTCAAACCCAAGATCAAGAGTGCGTCCGCACTCAGAAATGTGTCGTCCGCACAATCAGAGAAAGTGCGGCCGCACCCTAGATTTATGCGACCGTAGAAAGCCATCTTGTCAAGTCTGCCTCAAAGGAGACCGCGCAGAATTTTGCGGTTGCACAACCTCCGCAGGGGAAATTTTGTCAGATAATTTTAGCTGGGTATAAATAGATCTTTTTGTCATTTTTTGGTTAAGTTTTGTGCACCTAAGAATAGATCGTCGTTTTTCTTTGCTGTATTGGGTAACTTTGTAATAGTTTAACATTTTAACATTAGATTTTCTTCCCTTAATCATCTATTATGAATTTTATATTAGTTTCTTCTTTAATTTCTTCATTTTTCCATGAGTAGCTAAACCCTTAGCTAGGGTTGTGACTCAACCCTAGTATGGGTACTTAATGGCTGATTGAGTTAGGGTTTATTTATGATTACGTATATGATATTTAGCCTAGTTATTGTTTGAAATTTAGAGTTGATGGTTGCAAATATTGATTCATGCCTAATTGACTTAGTCTCTACTTGAGAAAGTGAGACTAAGTCTAGGAAATCTTGGCTAACAAGAAATTGGGGTGAACTCAAGAAATTGATAGCCCTAATTAAATGGTCGAATATAGAGATAGTAAGATTCGACTTGAGCATTTATTACTTGTTTCGTGACATACCCATTTGGACTTGAGAAAGCCAAATTGGGAAAAATCGCCCAAACTACCAAGAGGTATAGAGTGAGTAATCGCGTGTGATTGCTATATTGTATCCCGATCAACCAAAAATTCCCTAAAGTGGTGTGAGTTTGGGCGACATCAATTACTTTAACAAAACCAAAAACATTATCTCTTAGCTTTACAATTACTAGCATTAGAATATAAACTATAAGTAGAAACGAAACAAATAAATATGTGGAAGTGCAATCATGGGCATGCCATAAACTAGATTATATATATACCTAATCCCACACAAAGTTCTATGTGAAATCGACCCCGACTCGCATTGAGTATTTATAATTGCATCGACCGCCTCACAATCCATATTAGTGGTCTGAGTTTGGGCGACATCAATTTTTGGCAACGTTGCCGGGGAGCTAAAAACGGATTTAGCTATATATTTAGTTTCTTGTGTGACTTGTCTTCTTTTCCTTCCGAATTATTAATTTTGTTGTGAATTGATTATAGGTACGAAAATGGCTCTCAACAATGATCCTCTAGGGAATTTTCCATTGGGCGAGGAAGTGGACGATGACCATGTGATGAGGTTCCTCTTGAACCTCAAGTGAATAGGCAAGGCCGACCACCTCATGATAATATTTCCGTCCCTCTCCCACCTCCACCAAGAGCGGCTGCACACCGGGTGTTTCCGAACGAGGGTTATGCAAGTGCCATAGTCTCATCCCACATTAGGGAGGGAAACTTCCAAATTACCAATGTGATGCTTAAATTGCTTGAGCAACGAGGATTCTTCACCAGGGATCCAAGTCAAAATGTATACAAGCACCTAAAAGGGTTTGTGGATACTTACTGGGGGAGCAAACAAACCAATATTTCCGAGGATGGCCTGAGGTTAAGGCTATTTCCCTTCTCTCTATGGGGAAAGGCATTGGATTGGTTAGAAAGATTTCCCAACCATACATGGGATGAGTTGGCGGAAAAATTCAGTGCCAAATTCTTCTCTCCGGGGCATATGGCTACACTTCGGGATGAGATTCAAGCGTTCAAGCAAGAACCCAATGAGCCTTTGCACGAGATTTGGGAGAGATATCGTACCATGGTTAAAGAATTCCCGAATTATGATATGACTAAGGCCATGATCCAACAAACCTTCTAAAGGGGGATCAACACTACAAATCATTGTGTGGTCAGCCAACTCGTCGGTGGAAATTTCATGACAACGCCATATGTCAAAGCGTGTGAAATCTTGGATGAAATGGCTGATACTTCATCGACATGGAAAAGTAGAGCTAACGTTCCTCAAGGTAACCCAAATGTCATTCACCTACACAAAGAACTACATGATCATGGGCAAGCAATTGCCGAGTTGCTGACCACAATGAATCAATTGGCCAAAGCTTAACTTCAACAAGTTCAAGGTCCTAAGCAAGTTAATGAAATGGAAGGTGTGAATATGATGATGAACAAAAGACGGCAAAAAGGTCAAGAAGTGAAAGACGAACAATTTGTGCAAGATGATAGTGGGTATGACCAAGGTGATTTGTACAATGATCAAGAAGAAGAAGTACAATATGCCAACAACTACCAAGGGAAAAGAAATAATTCTCAAGGCCCGAACAACAATGGCATTCTCAAGGAAACCAAGGAAATTGAACAATCAAAACCACCAAGGCAATTGGAGTGGTGGTAACAAAAATCAAAGCAATTGGAACAATAACAATAATCAAGGCAATTGGAATAATCAAGGCAATCAAAGCAATTGGGTGGAAACAATCAAGGTTACTTTGGAGGAAACAACCAAGGGGGTTGGAACAATAATAACCAAGGGAATCGGGGGTCGGGATTTCAAAGGCCCCCGATGTATCAACAACCAACCTGCCTCCTTATCCGTCCCATGGTTATAGTTCATCCAATAATGAGATGGGACGGATTGAAAATATTCTCAAACAGCTGATGGAGAAAAATGCCGACTCCGATGCTCAACTAGCCTCTCACAACACTTCAATCCGAAATTTGGAGGTTCAATTAGGAAAAATCTCGCAAGCTTTAAATAGTCGTCCTAAGGGGGCACTGCCTAGTGATACAATGGTGAACCCAAAAGGTGGGAACAACACAGGACATGCCATGGTTGTAACCACACAGAGTGGAAAAGGCAACAACCTCAAACCAAAGAAGAGTTGGGGATGATGATGTATTGGTTCAAGAAGATAAAATTCCACGAAATGTGGTTCAAGCTAATGAAGAAGTGATAATTGATATTGATGAGAATGTGGGGGAGACACAAGAAGAAGTGAACCCGTCTAGCGAATAGATGATTAACATACCGGAACCGGTAGTGCCAAAGGCCAAGGCACCAATGCCAAGGCCTCCTCCTCCATACCCTCAAAGGCTCGCCAAGCAAAATAGTGAGAACCAATTCAAGAATTTTATTGACATGATGAAGAGTTTATCCATTAACGTGCCATTAGTTGAGGCGTTAGAACAAATGCCTGGTTATGCAAAGTTCATGAAGGATTTGGTAAAAAAGAAAAGATCAATAATGTGAGACTATCAAGATGACACATCAAGTGAGTGTTATTGTGCACTCAATGGTTCTGAAATTGAAAGAACCCAGCACTTTCACAATCCCTTGCACTATTGGGAGCGCCAACTTTTCCAAAGATCTATGTGATTTAGGGGCATGTATCAACTTGATACCCTACTCTGTGTTCAATACTTTGGGAATTGGGCAACCAAGACCCACATCTATGAGGTTGTAAATGGCATATCGGACTATGAAGAGACCATTGGGTATTATTGATGATGTGTTGGCTCGTGTTCTTTTTGGTGAACTTTGTGATTCTTGATAGCGCGATTGACTATGAGGAGCCTATTATCTTGGGTAGACCTTTCCTTTCCACAGGGAAGGCTCTTGTTGATATAGAAGCCGGTGAGCTCACCTTCCGATTGGGCAATGAAAATTTGGTTTTCCATATGTGCAAATCTATGAGGCAACCGAATAGCAATGCAGTTTGTTCGTTTGTGGACTTAGTGACTGAAGTAGTTGTTGATGATGCTAGTGTTATGATGAATGTTGATGACACTTTGGAAGTCGTATTGCTTAATCATGATGATGATGAGAAGAATGATGAAGAGAAGGAAGGTTATGTAGAATGTGTAAATGCATTGCAAGGGATGGGGTCGTACACTTATGAACCCCAAAATTGTCCTTCGATCTTGAGAATCGGAAGACTCCTCCGACAAAGCCCTCAATCGAGGAGCCTCCCAATTTGGAGTTAAAGCCATTGACTCCACATCTCAGGTATGAGTTTCTTGGCCCATGTTTTACTTTACCTGTTATTCTTTCCTCTTGCTTGACTAACGTGCAGGTAGACTCTACTTTGGCAGTGCTCCAAAAGAGGAAGAAAGCTATAGAATGGACATTGGTGGATATTTAGGGTATAAGCCCTACCCTTTGCATGCACAAGATTATTTTGGAGGAGGATGCCAAATCATCCATTGAACATCAAAGAAGATTAAATGAAGCAATGCAATAGGTGGTGAAGAAGGAGATCATAAAATTGTTGGATGTCAGGGTTGTTTACTCCATTTTCGATAACTCGTGGACTTCTCCGGTGCAATGTGTCCCAAAGAAAGTGGGCATGAATATGGTAACAAATGAAAAGAATGAGTTAATCGCTACAAGAACGTTCACCGGATGGAGAGTGTGCATGGACTATAGGAAGCTCAACAAAGTAACTCGGAAAGATCATTTCCTGCTTCCATTTCTTGATCAAATGCTTGATAGTTTGGCCGGACATTCTTTTTTATTTTTTCCTTGATTGATATTCCGGCTACAATCAAATTCTTATCTCTCCTGAGGACCAAGAGAAGACTACTTTCACTTTTCCTTTGGTACTTTCGCATTCTCGCGGATGCCATTTGGGTTATGCAATGCACCAACGACTTTTCAACGGTGTATGATGGTCATCTTCACTGACATGGTGGAGGATTTTCTTGAGGTCTTCATGGATGACTTTTCCGTGGTTGGGAACACTTTTGATGAGTGCTTGGACAACTTGGACAAGGTTTTGGAAAGATTTAAGGAAACATACTTGGTTCTAAATTGGGAGAAATGTCACTTCATGGTCGAGGAAGGCATAGTCCTCGTCCACAAAATTTCAAAGAATGTTATTGAGGTCGACAAGGCCAAAATTGAGGTGATCTCCAAACCCCCCTACATCCGTGAAGGGAGTGAAGAGCTTCTTAGGTCATGCAGGGTTCTATCTCCGATTCATCAAGGACTTTTCTATGGTGGTAAACCCCTTGTGTAAACTTTTGGAGAAGGATGCCAAGTTCCATTTCAACAATGATTGTATGAAGGCATTCGAATTGCTCAATTTCAAGTTGACTACTACTCCTATTATCACCGCACCGGATTGGAGCTTGCCTTTCGAGCTCATGTGTGATGCAAGTGATGTGGATGTTGGAGCGGTGTTGGGAAAACGTATCAACAAAATCTTTCATCCAGTCTACTATGCTATTAAGACCATGAAGGATACGTAAGTCAACTACACGGTGACCGAAAAAGAGCTCCTTGATATTGTTTTTTCTATGGAGAAGTTTCACCCGTAGTTGACGGGTACAAAGGTGATTGTTCACACCGATCATGCGGCACTTCGATATTTGATGAGCAAGAAAGATTCTAAAGCAAGACTAATGCGGTGGGTTCTTCTTTTGCAAGAGTTTGATCTAGAGATTAGAGACCACAAGGGTAATGAAAACCAAGTGGCGGACCACTTGTCTCGTTTGGAGGAGGAGGGGAGGCCATATGACGGCCTTCAGATAAATGATTCATTTCACGACGAGCAACTCCTAGCCATTTCTATGACTGGGATGCCATGGTTCGCCGACTTAGCCAATTATTTTGTGAGTGGCCTTGTACCGAGTGAGTTCTCTTCAAACCAAAGGAAGAAGCTCAAATAGGATTGCCTTGACTATTATTGGGATGAGCCATATCTCTTCCGGATTTGTACCGATAGTGTGATTCAATGATGTGTACTGGAGGAAGAACAAGTGGAAATTCTTGAGGCTTGTCACTCTTCACCATATGGTAGTCACCATGGTGGAGCTACAAGGGAAACAAAAGTGTTGAGTTGTGGATTCTATTGGCCTACTCTTTACACGGAAGCTAGCGATCTCGTCAAGCATTGTGATGAATGTCAAAGGGCCAGTGGGATTTCTAAGAAAAATAAGATGCCCCTCACCACCATCTTGGAGATTGATATTTTTTATGTGTGGGGCATTGATTTCATGGCTTCATTTGTGAGCTCTTGTGGGAACACTTACATATTGCTAACTGTGGATTATGTTTCAAAGTGGGTTGAAGCTGTGGCTTTTCCCAACAATGAAGCTCAAAGTGTGGTGGCATTTTTGAAAAAGAAAATCTTCACGAGGTTTGGTACTCCAAGGGCCATTATTAGTGATGGGGGATTGCACTTTTGCAACAAAGCTTTTGATACCTTATTTACAAAGTATGGTGTCACTCACAAAGGGTCGACCCCCTATCATCCTTAAGCAAGCGAGCAAGTTGAAGTCTCCAACCAGGAGATCAAGAGTATTTTGTCAAAGACCGTGAATGCCAGTCGGATGGATTGGTCAAAGAAACTTGATAATGCTCTTTGGGCTTATAGGACGGCTTACAAAACACCGATTGGTATGTCTGCGTATCGATTAGCGTTCGGGAAAGCTTGTCACCTACCGGTGGAAATTGAGCACAAGGCCATGTGGGCATTGAAGAAGCTTAATCTTGAATGGGATGTCGCTGCCAACTTAAGGGTGGCACAATTGAATGAGCTTGATGAATTCTGGTTCCATGCATATTCAAGTTCGTTCTTATACAAGGACAAGATGAAGTACTTCCATGACAAATACATCCAGAACAGGGAGTTCAAAGAAGGTGATCTTGTGCTATTGTTCAATTCTCTGTTGCGGATGTTTCCGGGAAAGTTGAAGTCCAAGTGGAGTGGTCCATTTGAGGTTGTGCATGTGACACCCTTCGATGCATTAGACTTGAAGAACAAAGATGATGAAGTGTTTCGAGTCAATGGTCACCATGTGAAACATTATCTTGGCAAAGTTGATGATGGACACGTTGTGGCGTTAATTCATTTCAAGTGATTGATGGTAACCTGCGTCGTGCCGCGACGTTAAATCAGGCGCTTCTTGGGAGGCAACCCTGTTTCTTTTGATATTTCATTTCCTTCCTGTTTAGATAGGTTTTGTATTGAGCTAACTGATTTTGAAGTGAATTGCAGGAATGAGTGTGCATTGCAGGAACTGCGATTGAAAAATTGGCCAAGTGTTGAAGAAGTACGGATCGCGCAAAAATTGTGTGGACCGCACAAAAATGATTGCAACCGCAGAGAAGACTCTACGGCCGCACAATTCTTTGTGCGGCCGCGCAACTGGATACCCAAATATGTGAACTCTCTTAAGTTTGGAGTTGCAGAGAATAGGCCAATATGCGGCCGCACACAAAAATGTGCGGACCGCATAAATTCCTACAGCCGCACTCACTTTTGTGCGGACCACAGAATCACAACCAAGGTTCAGATAAAGAGTGAGGACCGCACTCAAAATTGTGCGGCCGCACTCAGCTCACTTTTTGACCGACTTGGTCAAACTATAAATAGGTCTTTTGAACACTATTCACACTTTACACTCTCTGAATTCCTGAGCCCTAAGAAAACACGGAGCATCACAAAATAGTTCACAATTCATACTCAGTTCATCAAGTTAGATTCTCACATGCTTCATTCAGCACTGATATGTTCAATCCATGTTAGATGTTTGTCCATTTTTCTTAATTTTTGTTTTCTTTGATTAGTTTAGTTATTTTTAGGACTAAAAATGTCAAATGTTCTTCATAAGTGCTTAAAATCATGTGGGTAGTTTCATATATAACTAGGTAGACCATTGATAATGTTGATTTGCACATACCATGTCTAATTTGTGAAAAAATTGCATGAACCCTAAATTCAGTGTCGTAAGTTTTCAAATTGTGCGGCCGCACACAAAATTGTGCGGTCCGCAGATATGTTAATTAGGGAAAAATTGTGCTTGAAAAGTGCGGACCGTACTCAAAATTGTGTGGCCGCAGAGTCGTGTGTAGCCGTATTGATCCAAGTTTGAATGAGAAAAATCTCCCACTTCCCCAAGCAGTTCTGGTGGCTTCTATTCTGGCTGGGTACCCAATCAATGTGGGTACCATCATGTCAACCAATATCACATTAGTTGTCAAAAAAGATGAAAGATCCTACCTTTATCCAAACACCCTCACAGAGTATTTCAATGATGCAAAGGTGGAGCTGAGGGCATATGACACAAAATTAAGGGCCAAGAAGCCCTTCTCATGGTACCATTTGCAGGGTGCTGAAAACCCAAAGTTCAAGGGTAAAGCCACTACCACCATTGGCCAGTCTGACGAGCCATCGGTGGTGGGTTCAGAGTCTGCTCTGAGTCATCTACAGCTCCCATGCCTTCCACAGCAATCGGACCTTCCACCGGGACAACCGACATGCCACCACCTTCATCTTCTAGGCCATCAGTTGCAGTACCAGTGCCGGCCTCATCCACTTATCCACTTGTTGTGCTGCGAGTCTCCCAGGCTTTGGCGAGCCTCAATAACTGGATGCAGACAACCACTTTTAAGCTGTCTAACATATCCAGTACTGTTGCAGCACAATCCTCTACTCCAACAGCACCACAGGTCCCTCCCTCAGTGAAGGAAACATTGAAGAAGATTCTGGATAACCAGAAGACTATTATGGATACACTGGTGGCTCACGGGGGGGCTATTGAGGAGTTGGCCAAGCAGGTGAAGAAAATGAGGAAATCCCTGGCTTCAAAGAAATCACTGGAGAGTTTGAGAAAGGAGGTGACGAAGCTAGCAGCAGCGGGTGCTTTTCCATTTGACCTAATGATGGAGAAATATCGATCAGTACCAGCAGACTCAGCAGCACCATCAACTGGCCAGTCTGACGAGCCACATCTTGCTGGCCCCATTACTGAGGAGATGCTTCAGATGCTCACCAAACCTGTTGTCCCTCAGCGAGGTGATGATGAGATACAGTTGGAGGAAACCAAGGTTGGTGGTGATGCCAGTCACCTTGAGACTACATAGGGAATTTTCTTTGCTCTCTACCCTCCTTTATTTTGATTTTGCTAAGTATCGAGGACAATGCTTGTTCTATTCGGGGGGGGGGGGGGGGGGGGTCTATTTTGATGATATTTTATTATATTTGGCCTGTAATAACTTTAATACTCATTTTCTTTTATTTTTTATTTTCTCCATCATTATGTATATAATCATCCCTCTTGTATATATTCTATTCCCCTCGGTCTATATATTCATTTGCCTTGCTTTTAGTAGTTTATTTTATAGCTTCTTCATCTTGTTTTCTTAATAGTATAGCTTCTTAGTTACTTTAATAGCTTCTTTCTGATTTTTTAGCTTCTTTTTATGTTTAAGTGAACAATAAGCCTTTGGTTTTCTTAATTCCACGATTCTTTCCAAAGGTGGGTCATGTGTGAACCGGGTGGCTCTTCCCAACGATGGATGGCGTGACAACCTTCTTAAGGGATCAAGTCAATTTTTGATGTTTAGGTAGAAACAAGTATTATTAATGAATAAATAAGGGTTAATCATGCTTCACTTGGTACAAACACACTTAACTACGCGCTTACGGTTAAAAACAAGTTTTTGGAAAGAAATAACTCTAGTTAGTGACCTTTTGACTCTTGTGTTGACTTAGGCAATCATCGGGTGGTTTAGTTGAACCATTAGTGATTTTCAATCTTGAATACGGTTGTTGTGGGCCCTCAAATCTATTCTCTTTAACATTCCGGTTGTGTGAGAGTTGAGGTATTTTGTTGCAAGTCCAAGTACCCGTGTGAATGGTCTAGAACTTGCCCTGAATGTGTTTCTAGGCGAAATTCTAAGTTATCTTGGCTTGAGAAGTGATTGTAGTCTTTCCTTGACCCATTTTTAAACCTTCCATGGCCCACCAATGATATCATCCTTAGTAAACCCTTTTTAGCCTAAAACCTTTTTATTCGATAACCATGTTACAAGCCTTTACCCGTTTTATATTGACTCTCTCTTGGCACCCGAACTTTCTTTAGTACTCATGTGAAACAAATGGAAAAAACATAAGTTTGGGGAAGAGACAACGAGTTTAAATATGGTATCAAGGCACAAAAAGAGAAAAGAAATGAAGAAGGGGAAAGGCAAAGAAAAAGAAAGGAAGAACAAAAGAAAAACACAAAAGAAAGTGAATAATGTGAAAGGGTTGAAATGATGCAAAAGAAAGCAAAAGTGCAAAGCATGGAGAAAACAATGAAGGAAAGTATGAATAGCATGACCAAGAAAGAGTGATGTCAACTCTCTCGAATCCCCCTAAGGGAAAAGAAAATGACTCAAAGAGTCGGCAAAGTAAGAGCCAAAAAGAGAAAATGAAGTGCTAAAGGAAAGATGAACCAATTTCATTTCGATATTTTCCTTCTTAGTCCAAAATCCTTCATTACATGCCGAAAAAGCCCTATGTGATTTCAAGTCGAGCAAGCTTACATTAGTGGTGATCTACATGAGGGGAAAGCATATGGTACTTAGAGCCGGGCTTGTATATTCTTTTGAGAGTGATGAGCGAATCTTTCTAAAATCATTGAATTGATTTCTTCATTTGTGAGTGAGACGAGCCTCCGGAGAGTATATGAGGAGGAGTTTGGGATCCACAGTGACCTGCATGAAAGTGCGATCTTCCTTGATGAACAAAGTCAACCCTTGATACTCAAGCATCACATTAAAGCTATTTGTGCTCTAATAGTCAAATCATAAAGATTTCCTGTCTAGTTTCACCTCCTTTACTCTTACCCAGGAAATGCATTTGTGATCGTTCTAGTTTGCATATAACTCTTTTACCATGCTCAAGTTGGTATGTCTGGGGCACTCAAGCAATTTCTCTATCTTAAAACTCTTTAATCTTGCGAGCACCTTAGGGAAGTTCCTATACAAATCGATCACATTGATCCTCATTTTAGAAACATATCTCCCATATAGATCTAAGTTTTAATACAATTGGATAGCATCCTCGCGAACTAACTTCAACTTGGGCGTGGTCCAGCGGGTGCAGTTTTATAGACTTTTCAACAACTTATATTCCTTTGGCCTGCCGAGACGACCCCTCGCCTTGCTTGCACTTTTTAGGAGGGGACCAACAGTCGAAGACTTGCCCACACATTTTTCCTTTGCTAACACCATCATGAGCCATTACAACATACAAAACAATCAACTTGAAGGGGAGACTGAATTAAGAAATCCGCAAAATGTTAAAGTGAAAGTTTAAGATGACTCCATACTTAGAACCGAAGGATCTATGCAATATACTCACAAACGTTTTTCAACAAACACACAAGTGTTTCACCACAAAGGCAATGGGTACTCAAGATCTTCCAAACCACACAATTATATTTCCAGTATTATACCATACAAAGCAAGTATGTAATTTTGAGAGTTAGAGCCCCGATCCCCTATTAATTTCGCCCGTATCTAATTCTACTAGTTTGCTTTACCGGGAGGGTTCGTTTTGGTTTTTGGAGTGAAATGAGACACTTAGTCTCTTATTTGGGAGCTTAAATTGGGAAAAGTCGACCGGATGTCGACTTTGGTATAACAACCTCAGATTTGTTATGGTTCTGTTAGCTCCGTTAGGTGATTTTGGAGTTAGGAGCACGTCCAGAATGTGATTTGGAGGTCCGTGGTAGATTTAGGCTTGAATTGCCGAAAGTTGGAATTTTGGCATTTTTTGTCAGCAGTGAGAATTTTGATATCGAGTCCGAAATAGAAGTCTGGAAATCGGAGTAGGTTCGTAGTGTCATTTTTGACTTGTGTGTAAAATTTGAAGTCATTCAGACAAGATTTGATATGTTTCGACGTCGTTTGTATAATTTGAAAATTTTAAAGTTCATTAGACTTGAATCCGTGCATAATTCATGTTTTTGATGTTGACCGATGTGGTTTGAAGGCTCGAATAAGTTCGTACGGTCTTTTAGGATTGGTTGGTATGTTTGGTTGAGGTTCCGATGGCCCCGGGTGTGTTTCGGTGCTTAACAAATTGAAAGTGGACTTAAGAAAATTTGCTGGATTCTGGTGTATTGCACGTGCGTAGGGGAGACTGTAGGTGCGGAAGGAAGAGCGCATTTGAGTTTTTGGCCAAGTTAGTCTGTGAGCGCAGGTGCAAGAAGGGATCCGTATCTGCGCAGCAGCAGATGCGGATGAGGGATCGCAGAAGCGAAAAGGGGCAGCCTGGGCAGGCTTGCAGATGCAGAAGGCCATCTGCAGAAGCGGGCCTGCATGCGCGTGCCCTAGTATGCAGAAGCAGAGTTTTCGATTTTAAGTCATTTCCGCACCTGCGAGGGATTTTCTGCAGGTGCGGCATCGCAGGTGCGACAGTAGGTTCGCAGATGCGGAATCGCTGGGCAGAAAAGGGGAAAATTTGAGGGTTTATTCATTCTTCACCATTTGACCTTGAGAGCTTGGAATTTGGCAAAAAATTGAAGGAGTTTTAGAGGGAAACATTGGGTAACGATTCCTAATCCTATTTTGATCATATTTCATTAATCGATAGTTGTTTTCTTCATTAAACCAGGGAATTTGAGTGAGAAAGTGGTAAATTGGGGGAAATTTTCCCCAATCGAATTTCTGAGTTTTGAGTGGGATTTAGGCATCGGATTTGGATGATTTTTCTATGAGTTATCTCGTGAGTGGGTCCGGGGAGGATTTTTGGGCGTTTCCTTTTTTCCTTCCTTAGCTTTGATTTCATTAGCTAGACTAGTTACTTGTAGCTATATTTATGTTATGTAATTTATTTGATTAAATTTGGGCCACCCGGAGTTGGATACTTATGGAAAGAGTATGATTTCGGGTTGATTGAGCTTGGTTCGAGGTAAGTAGATTGCCTAACCTTGTGTGGGGGAACTTCCCTTTAGGATTTTGATACTGTTTGATATATGAGCGCCGTGTACGTGAGGTGACGAGTACGTACACGAGCTATTTTTTTGTAAAACTCCATTTTTCACTAAATCATAACCTGTTTTTCCTAGTTTGAACTACACTAGCATATGTAACTACCTTGTTTAGATTAGAAAAGCATGCCTACGTGTTTTTACTGTCTATTTGAACTCTATGCAGCATGTTTAGTGAAATTACCTATTTCTTTGGTTTGAACTTAGCCTAACCTGTAGGTTTTGTTGCTTTAATTGTTGTGTTTATTGGTAGAGTGACATATTTACTTTGGGACTACAGAACGGTATTTCGGAAGATCCTCCCTGTACTGCATATTTACTTTGGGACTACGGAACGGTATTTCGGGAGATCCCCCAGCACTGCATATTTACTTTGGGACTACGGAGTAGTATTCGGGAGATTCCCCTGCACATTTACGTTTGGGACTACGGGACGGTATCCCGGGAGTTCCCCTGTTGCTATTACTGTGTTCTGAGCTGTTGGTTTTCACTAAATTCTATTCCTACTGGATTTCCGTACTTATTAATGTAATATGTTCCCTATCTTATTTCTCTATATTTATACCAGTAAGGCCCTGATCTCGTCACCACTCGACCGAGGTTAGGCTTGGCACTTACTGGGTACCATTGTGGTGTACTCACGCTCTTCTTGCACATGTTTTCATGTGCAGATCTAGGTACCTCTCGTCCGCCTCATTATTAGTGCAGTCGCAGCAGCAACCGAAGTCTTCAAGGTATATTTGCATGCGTCCGCAGATCCTAGGAATGCCCATCTACCTTTACTTTGTTTTACCTCCTTATTACTTTAGACTCTACGTATAGCAGACAGTAGATAGTTACTCGTAGAGCTTGTGACTCATGGTTCAGGGTTTTGGGAAGTGTTGTGTATAAATTTGCATATTGATCTTACTTGTATATGTCGAGCGTCATTTTACTATCATATGGTCATTATCAGAGCTTAGTAGTTCCTTCATATTTCTTCTTTATTTATGTTATTTCAATGTTAATAGGCTTACCTAGTCATAGCGACTAGGTGACGTCACAATGTCCTTTGGAGGGGGAAAATGGGTCATGACAAGTTGGTATCAGAGTTCTAGGTTCATAGGTATCGTAAGTCACAAGAAGGTTTATTATAGTCACGTGGATCGGTACGGAGACGTCCGTACTTATCATCGGGAGGCTATAGAATTTTTAATAACAATCATACTTCTTTGATTTCCTTATCGTGTGAATTATTGACATCAAAATTCTAAAATTTTCTATTCTATTCTTTCTCACAGATGGTGAGGACCCGTACCGGGAGGATCGATGATCAGGCACCCGAGCCCCTGCTAAAGCTGCCAGAAGCCGGGGTCGGGGTACAGGACGACCACGCGGTGCAACCAGAGCACAGGAGAGAGCTACGACAGAGGAGCCCCCAGCAGCCCCAACTGGAGGGCCGGCACCGGAGGTTCCTATTATTGCTCCAGCCCTCCAGGAGACCTTAGCTTAGTTCATGAGCATGTTCAGCACTTTAGCTTAGGCTGGACTGATTCCTATAGCTCCCGTCAAATCTCAGGCCGGGGGAGAGGCGAAAACTCCCGCAGCCCGTACTCCTTAGCAGAGGGTCCAGGTTGATCAGGCCCAAGAGTTTATTCCTATGCCCCAAGTGGCTCCGGTTCAGCATGAGACCAGGGTAGCTGCTTCTGAGGCATAGCAGCTTAAACTAAATAGGTACAAGAAGTACCACCCACCCACTTTCAGCGGATTGGCTTCAAAGAATTCTCAGGGTTTTCTTGAGAAGTGTCATCGTATCCTCTGCACTATGGTAATAGCGGAGACGAGTGGGGTTTATTTAACTACTTTCTAGCCGAGGGAAGGGGTATATCAGTCATGGCGTGACTATCGGATAAGTAGTCCGAACGAGGCAGCCTCACTCACTTAGACTCAGTTCACAGATATGTTTTTGCGTGAGTATGTCCCTTAGAGCCTCAGGGATGCTTGGCGCGCAGAGTTTGAGCAGATGCACCAGGGTTGTATGACTGTGTCGGAGTATGCAGTCCATTTCAGTGAGTTGGCTCGACATGCACCGGCTTTGGGTTCTACAGTTAGAGAGAGGGTTCGTCGCTTCATTGAGGGACTCCACCCCAGTATTCGGACCAGTATGGCCAGGGAGTTAGAGATGGATATCACTTATCAACATGCTGTGAGTATTGCCAGGAGAGTGAAGGACATGCTTTCCCGAGACTGAGAGGAGAGAGAGGCCAAGAGGTCTCGAGAGACTAGTCATTATTAAGGAGCTTGTGTTCCAGCAGCGCGCCATGGTAGGGGTTTTATGAGTCGCCCTATTCATTCAGCTCTTCCAGCAGCCAGCGGTGTCCCAGTTCCTCCTAGACCTTAGGAGCCTTATTATGCACCACCAGTATCTTGTGTGCCTCCTGCTCCAGGTGCTATTAGCAGCCAGTCCAGCAGGCCATGTCCGAGCCAGTCTCAGCTGCCGCATCCTCCGAGGGGTTGTTTTGAGTGTGTTGATACTCTTCATATGGTTAGGGATTTCCCCAGACTCAGGAGGGGTGCACCTTCACAGACTTCTCAGCTACCACGTGCTCCACCGGGCCCTCCGGCCATTCTTCCAGCACCAGTTGCCGTCCCCACCTACTCAGGAAGCTCGAGGTGGAGGTCGGGAGGCCGAGGTTGCCCTAGAGGGGGAGACCAGGCCAGGTATTATGCCCTTCCAGCCTGTTCAGAGGCAGTTGCTTCAGATTCTATCATCACATGTATTGTCCCCGTTTGTCATAGAGATGCATCGCTATTATTTGACCTAGGCTCTACGTATTCATATGTGCCTTCTTATTTTGCTCCACATTTGGGGGTATCTCGGGATTCTTTGAGTTCCCCTGTTTATGTATCTACTTCTATGGGAGGTTCTCTTGTTTTGGACCGCGTATATCGGTTGTGTTTGATTGCTCTTAGTGGTTTTGAGACCAGATCCGATTTATTATTTCTCAGTATGGTATATTTTGATGTTATCTTGGGCATGGACTGGTTGTCGCCCCATTATGCTATTCTTGATTGTCATGCTAAGACCATGACGCTGGCTATGCCAGGCTTACCGCGATTAGAGTGGAGAGGTACCTTAGTGTATACTCCCTATAGTGTCATTTCATTTCTTAAGGCTCGGTGAATGGTTGAGAAGGGGCGTGATGTGTATCTGGCCTATGTGAGAGATGTCAGTATTGATACCCCTATAGTTGAGTTAGTTCCAGTAGTGAGGGACTTCCCTGATGTGTTTCCAGCTGATCTTCCGGGAATGCCGCCCTACGGAGATATTGACTTTGGAATTGATTTGTCCAGTAGTGAAGGAGTTGAAGGAGCAGTTACATGAGTTTATTGATAAGGGCTTCATTAGGCCCAGTGTGTCACCTTGGGGGTGCTCCGGTCATGTTTGTGAAGAAAAAAGAATGGTTCTATGCGTATGTGTATTGATTATCGCCCGTTGAACAAGGTTACAGTGAAGAACATGTATCCATTGCCTCGCATTGATGATTTATTTGACCAGTTACAGGGTGTCAGGGTGTTTCCTATGATTGACTTGCGTTCTGGCTATCATCAGTTGAAGATTCGGGAACCGGATATCCCGAAGACTGCTTTCAAAACCAGATATGGTCATTATGAGTTTCTTGTCATATCTTTTGGGCTGACCAATGCCCCAGCAGCCTTTATGCATTTGATGCATAGTGCGTGACTATCGGCTGAGTAGTCCGGACGAGGCATCCTCACTCACTTAGACTCAGTTCACAAATATGTTTTTGCGTGAGTATGTCCCTTAGAGCCTCAGGGATGCTTGGCGCGCAGAGTTTGAGCAGATGCACCAGGGTTCTATGACTGTGTCGGAGTATGCAGTCCATTTCAGTGAGTTTGCTCGACATACACCGGCTTTGGGTTCTACAGTTAGAGAGAGGGTTCGTCGCTTCATTGAGGGACTTCACCCCAGTATTCGTACCATTATGGCCAGGGAGTTAGAGATGGAAATCACTTATCAACATGCTGTGAGTATTTCCAGGAGAGCGAAGGGCATGCTTGCCCGAGACTGAGAGAAGAGAGAGGCCAAGAGGTCTCGAGAGACTAGTCATTATTCAGGAGCTCGTGTTCCAGCAGCGTGCCATGGTAGGGGTTTTATGAGTCGCCCTATTCATTCAGCTCTTCCAGCAGCCAGCGGTGTCCCAGTTCCTCCTAGACCTTAGGAGCCTTATTATGCACCGCCAGTATCTTGTGTGCCTCCTGCTCCAGGTGCTATTAGCAGCCAGTCCAGCAGGCCAGGTCCGAGCCAGTCTCAGCTGCCGCATCTTCCGAGGGGTTGTTTTGAGTGTGGTGATACTCTTCATATGGTTAGGTATTTCCCCAGACTCAGGAGGGGTGCACCTTCACAGACTTCTCAGCCACCACGTGCTCCACTGGGCCCTCCGTCCATTCTTCCAGCACCAGCTGCCACCCCCACCTACTCAGGAAGCTCGAGGTGGAGGTTGGGAGGCCGAGGTTTACCTAGAGGGGGAGACCAGGCCAGGTATTATGCCCTTCCAGCCTGTTCAGAGGCAGTTGCTTCAGATTCTATCATCACATGTATTGTCCCCGTTTGTCATAGAGATGCATCGCTATTATTTGACCTAGGCTCTATGTATTCATATGTGCCTTCTTATTTTGCTCCATATTTGGGGGTATCTCGGGATTCTTTGAGTTCCCCTGTTTATGTATCTACTCCTGTGGGAGGTTCTCTTGTTTTGGACCGCGTATATCGGTTGTGTTTGATTGCTCTTAGTGGTTTTGAGACCAGATCCGATTTATTATTTCTCAGTATGGTATATTTTGATGTTATCTTGGGCATGGACTGGTTGTCGCCCCATTATGCTATTCTTGATTGTCATGCTAAGACCGCGACGCTGGCTATGCCAGGCTTACCGCGATTAGAGTGGAGAGGTACCTTAGAGTATACTCCCTATAGTGTCATTTCATTTCTTAAGGCTCGGTGAATGGTTGAGAAGGGGCGTGATGTGTATTTGGCCTATGTGGGAGATGTCAGTATTGATACCCCTATAGTTGAGTTAGTTCCAGTAGTGAGGGACTTCCCTTATGTGTTTCCAGCTGATCTTCCGGGCATGCCGCCCTACAGAGATATTGACTTTGGAATTGATTTGTCCAGTAGTGAAGGAGTTGAAGGAGCAGCTACATAAGTTTATTGATAAGGGCTTCATTAGGCCCAGTGTGTCACCTTGGGGTGCTCCGGTCATGTTTGTGAAGAAAAAAGAATGGTTCTATGCGTATGTGTATTGATTATCGCCAGTTGAACAAGGTTACAGTGAAGAACATGTATCCATTGCCTCGCATTGATGATTTATTTGACCAGTTACAGGGTGTCAGGGTGTTTCCCATGATTGACTTGCGTTCTGGCTATCATCAGTTGAAGATTCGGGAACCGGATATCCCGAAGACTGCTTTCAAGACCAGATATGGTCATTATGAGTTTCTTGTCATGTCTTTTGGGCTGACCAATGCCCCAGCAGCCTTTATGCATTTGATGCACAGTGTGTTTTGGCCTTATCTTGATTCCTTCGTCATTTTGTTTATTGACGACATTCTGGTGTATTCCCGGTCTGGGGAAGATCATGAGCAGCACCTGAGGACTGTGCTTCAGACTTTGAGGGAGAAGAGGTTGTATGAAAAATTTTCTAAGTGTGAATTTTGGATTGATTCAGTGGCATTCTTGGGTCACGTAGTATCTAGTGATGGGATCAAGGTAGATCCGAAAAAGGTGGAGGCAGTTCAGAGTTGGCCTAGACCATCATCTACAGAGATCCGCAGTTTCCTTGGTTTGACAGGATATTACCGTTGCTTTATAGAGGGGTTTTCATCTATTGCAGCACCTATGACCAGGCCCAGAAGAGTGCTCCATTCAGGTGGATAGAGGAGTGTGAAGAGAGCTTTCAGAAGCTCAAGATATCTTTGACTACAGCCCCAGTATTGGTATTGCTTACAGATTTGGGGTCTTACACTGTCTATTGTGATGCCTCAAGGATTGGTCTTGGAGCGGTGTCGATGCAGGATAGTAGGGTGATTGCCTACGCGTCCAAACAGTTGAAGGTGCATGAGAAGAATTATCATGTCCATGATCTTGAGTTAGCAACTATGTTCATGCCTTGAAGATCTGGCGTCATTACTTGTATGGTGTTCCTTGTGAAATCTACACTGATCACCGGAGTTTGCAGCACANCCAGGATTATATTTGCAACGCCCGCTTAGTCTTCTACAAGACATAGTTGAGCGTGATCAACTTCTTACTCTTAAGAGAGATTGTCCGCCTTCATGGAGTCCCAGCTTCCATAATTTCAGACAGAGGTACACAATTTACATCACGGTTCTGGAGAGCCGTACAACATGAGTTGGGTACTAGGGTGGAGCTGAGCTCAGCCTTTCACCCTCAGATGGACGAACAGTCCCAGCGCACGATTCAGATTCTTGAGGATATGCTTTGTGGTTGTGTGATAGAGTTTGGAGGGTCATGGGACCAGTTCTTGCCACTTGCAAAGTTTTCCTACAACNGTGTTCCTTGTGAAATCTACACTGATCACCGGAGTTTGCAGCACATGTTCAAGAAAAAGGATCTTAATTTGCATCAGCGGAGGTGGTTGGAGCTACTTAAGGATTATGACATCACTATATTGTACCACCCGCGGAAAGCCAATGTAGTGGCCGACGCCTTGAGTCGCTGGGCAGAGAGTTTGGGGAGTTTGGCATATCTTTCAGTAGCAGAGAGGCCCTTAGCATTGGATGTTCAGGCCTTAGCCAGTCAGTTCGTGAGATTGGATACTTTAGAGCCGAGCCGAGTATTGGCTTGTGTGGTCGCTCGATCTTCTCTTTATGACCGCATCAGGGAGCGCCAGTATGATGATCCCCATCTTCTAGTTCTTCAGGACAGGGTTCGGCAAGGTGATGCTAGAGATGTGACTATTGGTGATGATGGCGTGATGAGGATACAGAGCCGGATATGTGTGCCCAATGTGGATGGGATTTGGGAGTTGATTCTTGAGGAGGCCCACAGCTCACTGTATTCCATCCATCCGGGTTCCGCGAAGATGTACTAGGATTTGAGACAACAATATTGGTGGAGGAGGATGAAGAAGTATATAGTTGGGTTTGTGGCCAAGTGTCTCAACTGTCAGCATGTCAAGTATGAGCATCAGAGACCGAGTGGCTTCCTTCAGAGGTTAGAAATCCCAGAGTGGAAGTGGGAGCGGATCAACATAGATTTTGTAGTTGGACTCCCACGGACTTTGAGGAAGTTCGATGCTATTTGGGTGATTGTGGATCGGCTGACCAAGTCAGCTCATTTCATCCCAGTGATGACTACTGATGCGAGACTAAATTGCATAGTTTAACATGTGATATACCTTACATTTTATGCGCATTAATGATAAAATTACACTTGTTATGTGCTTAATGGAGTTTATTTCATGCGTAGGTGAAGTGGAGATGGAAACAGAGCTAAAAGGATGCAAATACGTCGAAAAAAACGCGAAAGGAGACACCCGGGCGATAGCCGGGCGACAGAGCCAAACAGCCTGACCATACCTGGCTTTAGCCAGGCGTTTGGGCTGAAACGCCAGCCCTAGCCTGGCGTTAGCCAGGCATTTGGTTCCAAACGCCAGGGTCCCCAGTCGGCCAGAAATCGAGTTTTGACGGGTTTAAGTATTTTCTAATTGAAATAGAAGTCTCCTACAGGGTTAGGGTTCACCCTAAACCTATAAATAGACTCCTAAAACACAACTACAAGCGGGGGGATTCACGAGAGATTCACAGAGATTCGAGATTAGAGTGGATCAAAGGCAAAAACATCAATTTGTACATATTTTCTTCCTTACTTTGTAGTTTAATTATGCTAGTTGTTTTAGATTTTATTCTTATGAATTTGTTTAGCTAATTTC
>ML407475.1:0-42465 GCA_005239525.1 Nicotiana knightiana | reverse complement strand
GGGGGGTTGGGTGGGGGTGGTCTCCCTGCGGGGGGGGGGGGGGGGGGGGGAGGGAACTTCCCCTTAGGATTTTGATATTGTTTGATATATGAGCGGCGTGTACGTGAGGTGACGAGTACGTACACGGGCTATTTGTTTTAAAACTATATTTTTCACTAAATCATAACATGTTTTTACTTGTTCGAACGACACTAGCATATGTAACTACCTTATTTAGATTAGAAAAACATGCCTACGTGTTTTGACTGTCTATTTGAACTCTGTGCAGCATGTTTAGTGAAATTTCATGTTTCTTTGGTTTGAACTTAGCCTAAATTGTAGGTTTTCTTGTTGTAACTGTTTTGTTTATTGGTGGAGATACATATTTACTTTGGGACTACGGAACGGTATTCCGGGAGATCTTCCCGGTACTGCATATTTACTTTGGGACTACGGAACTGTATTCTGGGAAATCCCCCAGCACTATATATTTACTTTGGGACTATGGAACAGTATTCTGGGAGATGCCTCTGCACATATACGTTTGGGACTACGGGACGGTATCCCGGTAGATCCTCTGTTGCTATTATTGTGTTCTGAGCTGTTGGTTTTCATAAAATTCTATTCCTGTTGGGTTTCCGTACTTATATTACTGTAATATGTTCTCCTGTCTTATTTTGTTATATTTATACCAGTAGGGCCCTGACCTGACCTCATCACTACTCGACTGAGGTTAGGCTTGGCACTTACTGGGCACCATTGTGGTGTACTCATGCCTTTCCTGCACATGTTTTCGTGTGCAGATCCAGATACTCTCGTCCGCCTCAGTATTAGTGCAGCCGTAGTAGCCACCGAAGACTTTAAGGTATATCTGCACGGAATCCGCATATCCTCGGAGTCTCCCTCTACCTTTACTTTGTTTTACCTCCTTATTACTTTAGACTCTATGTATAGCAGACAGTAGATAGTTACTCGTAGAGCTTGTGACTCATGGTTCCAGGTTTTGGGAAGTGTTATGTATAAATTTCCGTACTTATCTTACTTGTATATGCTGAGCAGCATTTTACTATTATATGGTCATTATCAGAGCTTAGTAGTTCCTTCATTTTTCTTCTTTATTTCTATTATTTCAATGTTAATAGGCTTACCTAGTCGTAGAGACTAGGTGTCGTCACGACGTCCTTCGGAGGGGGAAAATGGGCCGTGACAATGGCAATGAGACTTAGTATTATTGCAAGCAAGAAAGACACGACCCCCAATTACTACAATTAATACAACACACTAACATATTCTAACAAGAGTGATACAACACATACAATTCATACAAAAAAATTGTAGGTAGGGTGGTTATGGTATGGTAATCATTGAACACAAGTTTAGAGCTATGTAAAACCACCGCAAGACACCCCACACTTATCCCAACTAGAATACGACAACACTCGACTACTCAGAGTTCATCGGTGCACAAATTATTCGTTCAAGCATTTTATCGAACATGTGGTGGGCATCTAGTAGGTTCAAGTTAATTCAACAATAGTTTAGCATGTTTACCCTCCAAATTTGAACGAAGTAGAGAGAATTTTAGTTTACTACTTCGTGTGACACATTCACAACCAAATTTCAACAACCAATCTCATTTTTACCCGACCTACTAGCCACCACATAACTCAAGTTAAAAAAGAACTAAGGGGAGTTTTGGGGAGTGGGGTTGGGATGGGGTGGGGGAATTAGGGGATTGAAACTAATATAAACCAAAAGCAAAAAGGAGAAAAAGTAATAAGCATACATGTGTCGGAGATGAGAGAAAGAGAGAGTAATTGAAAATTGAGAAAGATGGAGAAAAACCAACGGGGATAGAGAAGGAGAGTGTAAAGCCCCATAAACCTTTCTAATAAGATTAAACCTAATTCGAGCTTAAGAGAATAATTATCAAGGCTTCAAAGTATGTGTGGGCCCACACAAGGGTATCAACATCATCATAATACTTGGACATAAAGGTCATGAGGGTCGGAGGTCCCTAAGTTAAGTGTCTAAGAAAATAACTTTGAAAAATTGAATAAAGAAGATTAGAAAAATCACTGAAGCCATGCATGGCTAAGATGCGTGGCCAACACAGACAACATGGCCCATTCTAGAATAAGGGATGAAGAAGAGAACAAGACCTCCAGTTGCGTGACCGAGTTGTGTGGCCCGCATAAGCTACATGGAAAAGATGGTGGCCGGTGGGCATTCTATACACTCCAAGGTGAGTTTTTATCCCTGTTTATACTAATTTATGTTGATCAGCACTAGTACTAACATTTCAACATCCTTGGGTTTGCTAGATTTTATCAAATCAGCCAAGGACACCGAAAGATGGATTTTTAGGGTTTGCTTCCAATGGTAATTCCCATTACTTGAAACATATTTATAGAGTATAAACGAGTATTTTAATATTACTTATGAGCTGGAAAAGTTGTTGAAAGAGTGGAATAGATGAACCCTAGCTTTGATATTGAAAATCTTGTTGGTCGGGAAGATGAATAGTGTTAGGATAATTTGAACGACGTCGTTTTGAGTTTCTAATGGAACGACTAGATTCCATAACACATTTAACGGATGAATTGGAGTTAACATTCAAGAATTGACCTTCAAATGGTGAAATAAGAATTTTTATGAAAGTTGTGAAGTTGGACCTAAGTGCTAGAAACTTAGTTGGTTTAATTGGTATTGTTGTGATGCGTTAATGATATATGTGAACTCATAAATGTAGATATCGACTTGTTGACGGCGTTTGAGAATTTTAAACAAATTGGAGCATTGTAGTACACGAGTTTGAAGCTTGGACTTGAGGTAAGTTGATTAAACTTACATTTCTTGAGGGACTTTCTCTAAGAGCGTGATTTGGGTTAAGACATGAGTTAATTATATATATATGTGTCCGTACTTTTGGGGAAAAGCATGTGCAGATATTTTCATATACTAAAACATTGTACTGCATATGAAGTGTCATGTTATTTTCTAAAAATTATGTTTTAAATATTGGTTGGTAAAATGACACTTGAGACTAACGCTATAAGTTTTATTAAAGAACTTATGTCGATGATAAAGGAACTAAATATTTGGGTTTTATCATTACCTTTGTTAATTGCTTAATATGAAATAAAAAGAAGATTTCATTTTATTTTATTTAAACGATTTGGATTTACTATAAATATCATGATTTAATAAAATAGGTACTTTGAGGCTATTTGTTATGAAACATTTTTTGGGTATCAAATATTTTGGGAGTTACTTGTGTTCACTGAAATTGGCTTCGGATATATCGTGTCCACCGTCATAAAACTATGCTTGTCGGTGCAGGCGTAGATGGCCACTTTGTGGTATAGACTACGACAAAATATCCTCCTTGAGAGGGTGCTATTTTGTGCTACTAGTAGCATGGTTGAGTTGACTTGTACGACACTGCGATTAGACAACCTAAGTAAGTAGGTATATAATACTTGCCTCTAGGTGCATAACCTAGTTGACCTTCTAATGTCGGTGATGGAATAGTTCTCCCGGTGAAAAGGTAAACGATAATTTTATTATGTTTAGGCCTAAGGAGCTAAAAGGGATTTCACTGACTTAATGAAGTTGAAATTGTTTTGCATGATAAATGTTTTAAAAATCTGTATCATGATTTTGATTTTTCAAGTCTTTTCATTTGAAATAATAAAGAACATGAATTGATATAATTGTTATTGTTTTATATCAAATGTTCGTTGCATTATTTTTGTAAAGCCTTGTCCCAGGAACTTGGGTTTGAGAGTGTTTATTACACTTATTGAGTACCGTAGTGTTGTACTCAATCCTCGGGGTCCCCTCTCCAGGGTCCCGCTTACTTTACATATTTTCAAGATGAGACGTGGTATGTGATGACGGATGAGGCTAGGATGGCTCTCTTTCCGAGGCATATAGCAAGGCCTCACTTCTGTTCTGTGGTAGCTTTTATGTTAATCATACTTACTTTTAGTTGGGGTTTATCCCAGGTATTTATTTCATCCTTGTGTCTTAGAGATTCCATAGACAATCATTATTCTTTTGGAGTTGAAATCAAGAGATATTCATATGGCATGCATGAAAGAAATATTGTTATTCTTTTGTATTTTTCAATTATTGAAAAATAATAGATTTAAAGATTTTGTTTCATGTATAGTTTTAATAATTTAAAATTTCAAAAAGTCTTCCACGTATATTTATTTTGCATTTAGATGGGAATTCTTGTATGGTTTGGTTCGCTCGGGATGGATAGTGTGTCGGATACCGGTCACGTGATTTTAGATCGTGACAAANGGGGGGGGGGGGGAGCGTTGTTTTAATTTGTTTGGTTCATGGGTATGGGTTGCTATGAGAGTGAAAACGGGCATCCGGCTCGGGGTCAAAGGGTCAGTGGGTTAATTGAAGAGTGAAAAATAAAAATACAAAAATAAAAAATATTATACAGACCCCAACCCAGCGCTGGCTGGGGAAATTCTTCTATTTTTTGCGTGCCAGGCAGAGCGATGCGCTAGCTTGGACGCTGGTTCGTTCACTATTTTTTTTGAATGAATCCTGGATCCCCCCCCCCCCAAACATTTTATACATCTATTATGCACTCCACACCACTCCTAACTACGATATCTATGTCAACAAAGAAAAACAAAACTCTAGTCTATTCTAACTAAATAAGAAAAATTAATCTACGAAAGAAATAAAAATCGGGTTGCCTCCTAACAAGCGCCCGATTTAAAGTTGCGATATGACACAGGGCCTCTCGTGCTCACAATACTCGACTGCTCAGACTTCACTGGAGCACAAATTTTTCATTCAACCATTTTATCGAACATGTGGTGGGCATCTAGTGGTTTCAAGTTAATTCAATAATAGTGTAGCATATTTACCCTTCAATTTGAACGAAGTAGAGGGAATTGCATTTTACTACTTCATGTAACACATTCACAATCAATGTAAACAACCAATCTCGTTTTTACACAACCCACTAGCCACCACACAACTCAAGTAAAAGAAGAACTAAGGGGAGTTTTGGGGAGTGGGGTTCAGATAGGGAGGGGAAATTAGGGGATTGCAACTAATATAAACCAAAATAAAACAAGAGAAAGGTAATAAACATACATGCGTTGGAGATGAGATCAAGAGAGAACAACTGAAAATTGGTAGAGAGAAGGAGAAAGGAAAAGAACAGCAGGGAGAGAGAAGGAGAGAATAGCGTGTGAGAGGGAATTGGGCGCAGGGGGAGGGAGGGTTAGGGTTGTCTTAATTTGTTTGGGTCATGGGTATGGTTTGTTATCAGAGTGAAAATGGGTATCCAGGTTGGGGTCAAATGGGTTAATTGAAGAGTGAAAAATGAAAATACAAAAAATAAAAAAGTTACCTGGACCCAGCCTAGTTCGTAATGCTAGCTCAGTGCTGGCTGGGGGAATTTCTTCTATTTTTTGCTCGCCAGGCAGGGTGACGTGCTGGCCTGAACACTAGTTCGTTCACTTTTTTTTTTAATGAATCCCTGACCCCCCCTCCCCCAAGCATTTTATACATCTACTACACATTCTACACTACCCCTACCTACGATATCTATGACTACAAAGAAAAACAAAACTCTAGTCTATTTTAACTGAAAAAAGAAAAGCAAATTTACAAAAGCAGTAAAAATTTGCCTCCTAACAAACATATGATTTAACACGAGGCAGGGTGTTTCTTACTCATCATCTAGTATTATTTTTGAGTTTTGACGATCAATGACACCTACCCAATAGTGCTTGACCCTTTGCCCATGCATCAAATATTATCTTTCACCATTTAAAGCACGCGACTCGATTGCACCATATGGGTTGAGTTTCACCACCTCAAATGGACCTGACCACTTTGATTTTAAATTCCCAGGAAGTAGCTTGAGCCTGGAATTGAATAATAGTACATTTTGTCCTGGTTCAAAGTGACGAGGCTTGATACTCCTGTCATGCCATCTTTTGGTTTCCTCCTTGTAAAGCTTAGCATTTTCATAGAGTGCAACCTGAACTCATCTAACTCATTCAACTACAAGAGCCTCTTCTCGCCTCCAAGTCCATATTCAACATCTTGACTGCCCAATACGCCTTATGTTCAAGTTTAACCGGCAAGTGACATGCCTTCCCATACAGAAGCTTGTACGGAGATGCCCTAATTGGTATTTTGTATGCAGTTATGTATACCCACAAAGCATCATCTAACTTTGCAGCCTAATCCAACCTGTTCAAACTCACTATTTTCTCTAATATTTTCTTTATTTCTCTATTGGACACTTCTTCTTGTCCATTTGCTTGCGTGTGATATGCAGGGGAGACTCTGTGACTGACCCTGTATTTAGCTATAAGGTTATTCAATATTCCGATTGTAGAAAGGTGTTCCTTCATCACTAATGAAAGCCCGTTGAGTCCGAAACCTCGAGAATATATTCTTCTTCACAAAAGAGGCCACCACCTTGGCATCATTGGTCGGAAATGCAACAACTTCCCACCTATTTGAACGCATAGTCCACTGATGGACCCATGAAGTCTATGCCCCACACATCAAATATCTCCACCTCCAGGATATTATTCAAAGGAATCACATGCCTTCTCGTGATAATTCCTATTCTTTGACAATGGTCACACTTTCTAACAAATGCATGCTCATCCTTGAACAATGTTGGTCGATATAATCTCGTCTGCAACACCTTTGTAGTCGTCCCATCGCCTCCATGATGGCGAGTCATGGAAATCATACATCACTTGTTCCGCCTCTTTTTTGGAATACATCTCCTCGTCAATTGTACAGCGCACTGTCTGTACAATAATGGATCATTCCAGTAGTAAAAGTTCACATCATGTAAAAACCTCTTCCTAGCCTCAGATTGAATTTTTGGAGGAAGAAATACACTCAAAAGAACGTTCACATAGTTTGCATACCATGGGGCAGGATAATGTGCGATGGCAAAAAGTTTCTCATCAGGGAATGTCTCCTTAATTTTTCCACCTTCCTCCATACGTTCACGATTTTCCAACCGCGATAGGTGGTCGGCCACTTGGTTTTCTATGCCCTTCTGATCTCGTATTTATACGTCAAATTCCTGCAACAACAAAACCCAGCGCATCAATCTAGATTTGGATTCTTCTTTCAAAAATAGATACTTGATTGATGCATGATCGGTGTGAACTACAACTCTTTCCTACCAAGTAAGCCCAAATTTCCTCATAGGCCCACACAACTACCAGCAACTTAGTGGTGGTGTAATTCAATTGTGCATCATCAAGAGTCTTACTTGCATAGTATATGGAGTAAAACATCTTGTCTTTCCTCTGGCCTAGCACTGCCCCAATAACATGGTCACATAAGTTCAAATGTCAAGGACCAATCCGGTGCCACAAATTCTCCTTAAGTTCCTCGAACGCCTTCAGATAGGCTTCCGAAAATTTGAATGTCACATCGTTTTCGAGCAACTTACACAATGGAGTAGAAATTTTTGAAAAGTCTTTAATAAAGCGTCTATAAAAACCTGCGTATCCTAAGAAACTCCAGACACTATGACCCAAAATGATGCCCTATTGCACCATAAAGTGTCACTTTTCCCAATTCAGCACAAAATTTGTTTCTTCACATCGTGCCAATACCTTGGCCAAATTGTTCAAACAACCATCATAAGAAGACCCAAAGACTTAAAAGTCATCCATGAAGACTTCTACAGATTTTTCCATCATATCAGTAAAAATGGTCATCATGCACCTCTGGAAAGTAGTTGGTGCATTATAAAGACCGAATAACATTCGTTTAAAAGTAAAAGTATTATAAGGGCTCATGAAGGTAATTTTCTCCTGATTTTTTAGGGCTATAACAATCTGATTGTACCCCAAATTACCATCAAGGAAGCAATCGTACTCATGCCCGGCCAACCTGTCCAAAATCTAGTCAATGAATGAAAGTGGAAAGTGGTTTGCGGGTTGCTTTGTTGAGCCTTCTATAGTCAATGCAGACTCTCCACCCAGTCATGGTGTGAGTAGGAATTAGCTCATTTTTTCTCATTTTCTACCACTGTCATTCCGCCTTTTTAGGCACACATTGCACTGGACTTACCCAATTGCTATCAGAAATAGGAAAAATGATACCTGCATCAAGCCACTTAATTACTTCCTTATCCAAGAACTCCTTCATAATGGGATTCAACATCCTTTGTTTCTCAACAAGGGGGCGGTGTCGATCTTCCATAAAAAAATTGTGCATGCAGAATGATGGACTGATTCCTTTAATATCAACAATTGTCCACCTAATGACTCTTTTGTGCTCACGAAGCACCCTTAGCAGATTTTCTTCTTGCACATAGGTCAAGGTGGATGAAATAATCATCGGCAGCATTTCAGAACTCCCCAAGTAAGCATAGCGCAGGGGCGCTGGTAGAGGCTTGAGCTCCAATTTTGGAGCTTCTTCATTAGACAATTTAGGAGGGATCAGAGCTACTGGTCGATCCAATTCCTCAATTCTCCCAAGCCCATGGATATACTTGCAAGCCATGTTGAGGAATTTCTCAATTTCTTCCACCAATGCATTTTCACTTTTTTCTTCATCCCCCAATAAATCTCGTTCAAGGGAGTCTATGGGGCTCATATAAGGCATAACCGAGGTCACATCACTTTCCACCACATAAATCATGGATAACCCTTCTTAGTCGACTGAGAGTTTAAGTGCTTTATAATCATTTAAGATCTCCACTCAATCACCCATTTTCACTGTCATCTTTCCTTCACAATATTAATAACATCTTGGCCCGTGGCTAGGAATGGACACCCTAAAATAAATGAGACTTTCTAATCAGGCTCGTAGTCCGAGATAATGAAATAAGTAAGAAATATGAAAGAAATCACTTGGACTAAAACATCTTCACTCACCCCTTCTGGACTAGAAAGAGAGCAATCCGCCAACTGCAAAATCACAATAGTTAGTCGCGGCTCCCCGCCACAACTAATTGAAGACAGATAGCGGCATCAAATTGATGCTCGCTCCAAGATCACATAAGGCTCGCCTGACTGTGTGATTACCAATCAAAATATGGATAGTGAAACAACCCGTAGCCTTCAACTTTTGAGGTAGTTTGCTTTGAATTCTTGAACTACATTCTTCAGTGAGTGCCACAGTCTCAAACTCGGTTAACTTCTCTTATTTGTTACTATATCTTTGATATATTTTGCATATTTGGGCACTTCCTAAAAGATGTCTACTTGTGTAATATTAATCTGCACCTGCTTCAAGATATCAAGAAACTTCTTGCAAGATGTATTATCCTTCACTTTCTGCAATCTTTGAGGGAACACGGGTGGTAGCTTTGCAACTATTGGTTGTCGTTGCTTTGCTACCACCTCTTCATCTAGCTTCTCTGACTCCTTTGCATTTTCTGATTCTACTTCTATAGTTGCCTGTTTTTTGCCAAAAGTCACTTGCTTTCTCTTCTTCGATAGATCTTCTTCTAATTGTCTCTCATTCCTCAATGACACGATAATATGCGCCTTAGGATTATCCTTAGTGTTTCTTGGAAGAGCCCTAACTGGCCGAGTAATTTGGGCACTGGAAAATTGCCCTATTTGTCGCTCTAAATTCCGAATAGTTGCTGAGTGGGTTGTCACTTGTGTTTGTTGTCAGCCATGAATTTCTTTAGAATCTCTTCAATATGACTCCTAAAGTTTGTTGGTTGTTCAGCCTGTGGTAGTCTATATTACTATTGAGGAGCTTGTGGCATGTAGTGCAACTGAGTACCTTGATTTCCACCACAAGAAAAGTTTGGGTAGTTCCTCCAGTTTGGATTGTAGGTGTTCCCATACTGATTTGTCTGGCCTCAATTTACATTACCCACAAAACATACAGACTCTGGATTAGCTGCGCATAGATCGCTCGTGTGACCCTCTCCACATACTTCACAAAATATTTAAACCTGCTGCGAGCTTGTTTCTTATTGATAACCAAGATCATCTTATTGACTTGGTTGGCCAATATGGAGACATGCTCTGATAGTGCGGAAACAACATCTAAATCAATGACCCCTGTAGATTTTTATAGTGTGTGTCTGCCCATATCTCCCTTCCAATCAAGATTACTTTTGGAGAATTTGTTCAATAATGTATAAATCTCATCAAAGTTTGTTTCCAACACTTGACCTCCCGTTGCAGCGTCTCCACAATCTTGGTCTCTGTGTGTAGTCCCTTTATGAAGGTATGAGCCAACACTTTATTAGTTTAGTTGTGATGAGGACAATCCCTAAACAACCCCTTGAACCTCTCCCAAGTTGAATATAAAGACTCGCCCGACTTCTATTTAGAAGCTACTATTTCACTTCCGTTCTTTGCAGTTTTGCGTGAGGGGAAGAATTTTGCCAAAATTTTCTAGTCAGATCATTCCACGATGTAACAAAGTTAGCCGATTTCTCCTTCAACCACCTCTTTGCTTTGCCCAATAGAGAGAATGGACAGTGTGAGCCTCACATAGTCCGAAATGACTCCATTAGTAATATAAGTATTAATAATCTGCAGGATGTTTAGAACGTAATGTTGTGGATCATCATTTGGAAGACCCATAAATTTCCCGTTTGCATGTAGCAACTGGATCATGCTCTATTTTAGCTCAAAGTGCACAGTTATTCTGGGCTTCACAATGCTAGAGGTGACATTAGTAATGCTAGGTATCGCCACCTCCTGAACTGCCATATGTTGTTGGTCTGCAATGTCCACAGGTAGTTGAACAAGTGCCTGAAGATTATTTGTGTCCCTTGCTTCCCTCAACCTTCTGTGAAATGTTCTCTCAGGTTCGGGGTCAAAGCCTTGAAGTCTATCTTGGTTGCTGACCCTTTGCATTCAAACAAAGTTCCTGAGAATAGAGTAACCAATAAGTGACGTTAGACTTAACGAACTAGACCACAAAAGTAAAATCTAGTAAATTAGTCAATATTCAAGTCCTCGGCAACGGTGCCAAAAATTTGTTGCTCTCAAATGCACACACAAGTATAGATGGTGAACAAGTAATATAATGATAAGTAGAGTGTCGAACTCACAGAGACTTATTTTAACTACCTACTAATTTCGCTAAAATTGTTATTCAGTCGAGTCAATCAGAGTTGAATTATGTGATTATAACTAAGCAATGACTGTAACAATTAACTAAGCGCGCAGAAAATGGTTGTTACAAATTTAGTAGAGATAAATATTCCAGTGTTATGATCGATTCACCAATCCTGATGTGTTCTAATTAACTCTCATTTTTATGCAATTCGCTTATGGTTGCTAATTAATCTAGTAATTGGTCTCATAGCATTCTCCCAAATTACTACTCGCCTATTCAAAATAGATTAATATCTATATTCTATGAAATCAATCTATTAAGAACACATTAAGATTGCGTTATTAAATTAAGCATGTGATTATTCCTATACTAGCCACAAATTCGCCCCCACTTAGAGTTAAGATCATGCCCTCTTCAATTTGTCTCTAATCTAGATGTAACTTTCTCAAACCTAGCATAAGTAGTAAACAGAACATAATTGTTAGCCAGACAATTAAGCTATTAAACATATAATTGATGAAACAACCATATATTAACGAATTATAATCAAGGTAAAGTCAACTTCGAACAACAATATTTATGGCTAAATCACAACCCCCTGAACTAATGAGTTTGAGCCACTCACGATAAAGTTAAACAATTTCACAAGTGTTTGAATAGTTGAAAATACTAAGAAAGATGAAGAAAAACTGAGAATCATTGCTCCCCAGTGTTCTGTGCATGTACTTTTCTCTCAAAGTGGCATCTCTCCCTTCAAAATAGGTTTAGACTTATTTTTATACTAGTTGGGGGTGTGTAGGACTGAAAAAAACCTTGTCTCCCGCAAAGTAGGAGAATACCCCATCAATTCAAGTTTGTTTTCTGCGTCCCAGGAAGCTCGACGCACTGGCTTGGGTGCTAGACTAGGCAGACTTTTCTCTTTCTTCTTGTTTTTCTACAAATTGTACACTTTCTTCCCACATTGCTTCTGAATAACTCCCACACATAATATTACCATAAATTGGCATAAAGAATTACATTATTAATACATATATGTAAGGCGACATGCATATAAATTCACATACTTTTAGCTGAATATCATGATAGTTGCATTCGCTGCTTGCACTCTTGAGGTCGAGTTGATTGAATAAAAGCGAAAAGCACCCCGTTTTCTAAAGATTTTAGGAGAAAGAAATTCTAATGTGATTTCAGAGAAAGTAAAATATCAAATACTCTAATTTCCAGTTATGAAATGTTGATTTCTCCATTCCAAATTACTTTAACATAATTTTTTTCTAGGAAAATTCACAAGAACTATAGATCATGTTGGAAAGAGAGTTCATACTCGTTTGTGTTCAACATACAAAGGCCTAGAAACCATGTGATTACTTATTGGTCGAGGCTGAAAAGTACAGGGGATAGAACCCACCATGACGTACAAACCAAGACACAAGAAATACTGCAATGAAGAGCTTGCTAAGTATTGGGCCCCTTTTTCTCGCAAAATCGGGTTTCGACATTTTTAGGACAACTCCTTTTTGGGATGGGTTTGTAATAGTCGCCATCTAACATTAACTCAGTTAACCAGTTTACATCACCAGATATCGGGTAAGGGCTCAAATTCCCTTGAGGGGAAGGTGTTAGGCACCCCTCGAGGTCCACAACGGTGGGTTGTATTGGTAAAAAAGAGCTTCACACGGGTAATAAATCCTGATGACTCAGTAATCTACGTGGAGCAATGAAGACACGACAGCTGGACGGAACTCTATGAAGAGGTATGAGGCAAAGAGGCACGGAAAATCACACCCATGGGTTAATTAGCTACGGAAGTCTCAACCTGATTGAGAAAATGAAGAGACACGGTCAAAAGTGTATTTGGGGAGAATAAAGGGCAGATTCAGAGATATTCAAATTAGAGATCCATATGTTACACAACATTCACGCAACAGTTACGGTTAATTCATTGTAACGTTACATTAGAGTCATTATTAGTCATTAATGCTCAATCACTGAAAAGGGCAGACGTTATATTAGGAAATTCCCTATATAAAGGAGAAAAATATAATCTATAAAGGGAGGAAAAAAACATTCGAACTACTATTGCAATATACTTACTTTTTTGTGCATCTTATTGCTTTCCATTTACGAGTTTACCTACCATTATAATCTTATTCTTTGGTTATCAGAAACCCGTGTTCTTCTTAAAATAGCTTTGAGCAAAGAATCAAATTCTTTGGTTAAACAAATTGGTCCCGTTACCGGGAATCTGATAATATTTTTTTGTTTTCAAGCGATATCCTTTGAACTATGTCGAACTCCAACGACAACAACCAGCAAAGGAATGGAACCCCAGTTCCATCGCCCTCAGGAACCCCATGTGGTTCAAGGGAACAATCCCCAGAAAGATCCAATAACAACAATGATAATAATGATCAAATGGTGGAACAAGATCAGGTAAAGCAAATGATTGCAGAGTATGTGAGACAAGCTTTGCAATAATGGGGGATTACCGGCAGCATTACCTGCACCACTGACATCACCCCCTCAATAATACCATCACCATGGAAAATCCTCAATCTGGGTTGGCAAACTTAGGAAGGGGAGATACTCCTAATGAATCTCTCGAAGAGAGACCAGGTATTTCTAATAACTCTGAATTACTAACTTTGCAGAAACATGTGAAGGAACAAAATGATCGAATCGAACAAATTCCTGGAGACATTGATAGATATTCTCAACAACCTTGGAAACCAAGCGCAGCACCCGTACCCATTCCAAATAAGTTTAAAATGCCTGACGTACCTAAGTATGATGGGACAACCAACCCACGCGACCATGTGACTACTTTTACCACCGGAGTGAAGGGCAACGACTTAACAAAACAAGAAATTGAGTCGGTCCTAGTTAAAAAGTTTGGAGAAACACTTACCAAAGGGGCGCTAACCTGGTATTCTCTTCTCCCTGAAAACTCTATTGATTCTTTTGCTGAGCTTGCAGATTCTTTCATAAAGGCACACTCCGGTGCGCAAAAATTCGAGAAAAGGATGAAGGACATCTTTAAAATAAAATAGGAGACTGGAACTACTTCGTGAATTTGTAGACAGGTTTCAACGAGAAAGAATGCAACTACCAAGGGTGCCTGATTATTGGGAAGCCATGGCATTCGCAAGCAATCTAAATGAAAAAAGCTCTGAATCCACGAGAAGACTCAAGGAAAGCTTGAGAGAATTCCCAGCTACAACGTGGAACGATGTTTATAAAAGGTATAGTACTAAACTTCGAATAGAAGAAGATACCATTGCTTGTTAGAAAGAGGAAGATTATACCAGATCCAGACATTCAGAGTCAGACAGAAGATCAGGTAAAAACAGGTACGATCCTTACTTGGGACCATCGGGACGTGAAACTCATCATAGGTTCGAAAACACCAGGTGAGATTATGGACCACCAAGCAGAGATGTGGGCTCGTCCTCATCCAGATCCAAAAGGGATCAAGATCAACGACCTAGAGGTAATGCGCGAATTGGGGATCACACCTTTAATGTAAGTACCTCCGAACTAATTTCAGTGTTAAAAAATTTGGGTGATAAGGTTCGATGGCCCAAAGAGATGAGGTCGAACCCGAATAAAAGGAACCCCAGATCTCTGGTGTGAATTCCATAATGATCATGGACACAGAACTGCAGATTGCATATTTTTGCAAGGTGAGGTAGAACAATCATTGAAACAAGGCTATTTGACAGAATTTTTTACTGAAAAAGGTAAACAAGCATACATGAAGAACAGGTAGGAGCCCCCAAAACCTCCATCTCCAAAATGAACCCTCAACGTGATACACGGAGGTGAAGAAGTAAACGGAGTGGTCTGCAAAATGACCACGAAGTTCACAATTACACACGAAAAGCGGGTTTGTGAAAATCCAGAAGCAGACGATATAACCTTCGATGATGCAGATATCGGCGGACTAATGCTTCCTCAACAACGATGCTCTGGTAATATCTTTACTTATTCATGACACTAACGTAAAACGAGTGTTGATTGATCCAGGTAGTTCAGTCAAATCATTTTGCTAAGAGTCGTGGAAGAAATGCTATTGAGGAATCAAGTAATCCCAAGGGAACGAGCCATATCAGGGTTTGATAACTCTACGGTTATAACAAAAGAAGAAACTGAACTTAGCACTTATGCTGAGGGAGTGGTCAAAAGTACCAGGTTCCAAGTCATCGATACTGACATGTCTTATAACGTAATCGTGGGAAGGCCATGGACCCACGACATGAAAGAAATACCCTCCACCTTGCATCAGGTAATTAAATTCCTCTCTGAATGGGGGATTCAGCAAATTAGAGACGATCAGCAAACCGCGAGAAATATAAATTTCGTGGTAGACTACAACAAAAGAGTAGAGGTGAAAGAATCAAAGGATAAGGAAATCTCCCAAGAAGGTGACACCGCCCAAACTGGCATGGAAGGAATTACTACCCAAATAGGTACGGAAGGTATTACTGCTGAAACAGGTAAGAAAGGAAATACTTACGAGAAAGTGAATCAAGTCACCACGGAAGAGGCATTGGACCACACGGATGTAGATTCCAGACCGGGCGTCATTTATGAACCAAAGGAAGACGAGCACATAAAAACAACTACGGAAGAGCTCGAAGTTGTTCCATTGTCTAAACAAAATCCTTAACAGAAAGTGTACATAGGCACGAGGCTGAGTCCCGGTCGAAGAGGTAAGTTAATTGATTATTTAAAGGCTAACGCAGATTGCTTTGCATGGTCCCACTCAGATATGACAGGTATCCCACTAGAGGTGATGACTCATAAACTAAATGAAGATCCTTCCTTCGTACCTGTTAAGCAGAAGAAAAGAAAGCAAGGACCATTCAAGAACCAAGTGATTGACGAAGAAGTACAGAAACTCTTAAAGATTGGTTCAATACGATAGGTAACGTACCCTAAGTGGCTAGCTAACACTGTGGTAGTACCTAAAAAAATGGAAAATGGAGAGTATGCGTAGATTATACTGACTTAAATAAAGCATGCCCCAAAGATTCATTCACATTACCACATATAGATCAAATGATTGATGCCACCGCAGGTCATGAATTGTTAAGCTTTCTAGATGCGTATTCTGGTTATAATAAGATTAAGATGGATCCCTTAGACGAGGAAAAAACCTCCTGTATTACAAGCAGGGGGACTTATTGTTATAAGGTCATGCCTTTTGGCTTAAAAAACGCTGGAGCCACATATCAAAGGCTAGTGACCAAGAACATCTTGGAAAAAAAATGAAAGTTTACATTGATCACATGCTGGTAAAATCAACACGGGCGAAAAACCATTTCCAGCACCTCTCTGTTACCTTTGACATTTTACGCAGGTATAATATGAAGCTGAATCTAGAAAAATGCGCTTTTGGCGTAGAATCAGGTAAATTCTTGGGTTTCCTTGTATCAAACAGGGGAATAGAGGTAAATCCTGATCAAATTAAAGCTATAGAAGAAATACCTGATGTACTTATAAATAAAATAGAAGTTTAAAGACTAACGGGAAGAATTGCAGCCTTAGGAAGATTTATTTCTAAATCTTCCGAGAAAAGTTTCAAATTCTTTGCAGTTCTCAAAAAGCAAATCGGTTCGAATGGACTGAAGAATGTCAACAGGCTCTCAAAGACCTAAAGGCTAATCTATCAAAACCTCTGTTGCTGTCAAAGCCGAAGGAGGGGGAGCGGCTATACGTCTACCTTGTTGTCTCGGAAATTGTTGTAAGTGCAGTATTGGTAAGGGAGAATAAAGGTAAACAATCTCCTATTTATTATGTAAGCAAGACATTACTAGATGTTGAAACTAGGTATCCACATCTAGAAAAGTTAGCCTTAGCTCTAATCATGGCATCTAGAAAATTAAGGCCATACTTTCAATGTCATTCAATCACAGTTGTGACCTCGTATCCATTAAGAAGCATACTGCATAAACAAGAACTATCAGGAATATTAGCCATGTGGGTCATAGAATTAAGTGATCATGAAATAATATATCGGCCTAGGACTGCAATCAAGTCTCAAATCTTAGATGATTTTGTCGCTAATTTTAGTAATAGCATTGTCCCTAAAGTGGAAAAAGAGTTACAACTCTTCAACGGTGTTAATCTGGGTCTATGGACCCTATTTACCGATGGTTCTTCCAATATAAAAGGTTTCGGCTTAGGCATAGTCTTAATATCACCCACGGGTGAAAAGACACGGCAGGATATCAAATGTTATCCTATAGCTAACAATGAAGCAGAGTACGAAGTTGTTATTGCAGGATTAGAACTTGCACGAGAGCTTTCAATCGAGCAAATCGTGATAAAAAGTGATGCCCAACTGGTAGTAAATCAGATGCAGGGGACTTACATCGCTCGAGAGACTCGGATGCTGCAATATCTGGAAAAGGCACGAGAGATCGTGAGACAATTCAAAACATAGAATGTAGTACAAATACCTAGAGAAGAAAATGCAGAAGCAGATGCATAAGCTAACCTCGCAGCAATCACAGAAGTAATAAACAAGGACAATGCAATTGTCGTTCATCTATTCCATTCAGCGATCGACCAGGATAGAAATGAGGTAACTTTCAATAATTTAACCTGGGATTGGAGAAACGAAATCCTAAATTTTTTACAGAATGGCATCGTACCCGAAGACAAGAAAATAGCTCAAGCACTTCACCACAAAGTTGCACGATACATCCTCATTCGCAACTCGTTATATCGCAAAATGTTCAGAGGGCCCCTAGCAAAATGCCTCGAACCTAACCAAACGGAGTTTGTGATGAAAGAAGTCCACGAAGGACACTGTGGAAATCACTCAGGGGCGAGATCCTTAATGAAAACCTTAATCAGAGCTGGATATTATTGGCCTAAGATGGAAGAAGAGGCCGAGAACTTCGTATCCAAATGCGACAGGTGCCAAAGGTTTGCCAATAACATGCATCGACCAGCGGAATTATTGCATCCAATAATATCCCCATGGCCCTTCATGAAATGGGGGATGGACATAGTGGGACATCTTCCCACAGCTAAAGGATATGTACGATTTTTGCTCGTGTTAACCGACTATTTTACAAAATGGGTAGAGGCAGAAGCGTACAAACAGGTGCGAGAAAATGAAGTTAAAAGTTTCTTATGGCGAAACATAATATGACGCTTTGGGATACCAAAGGATATCTTGTGTGATAATGGCCCACAATTCATATGCTCGCAAATCACAGAATTCTTCGAAACTGGCAAATTAAACGGATCACTTCAACTCCATACCATCCCGTGGCTAACGGTTAGGCTGAGTCAACGAATAAAGTCATCATCAACAATCTAAAGAAGCAGCTAGATAGAGCCAAAGGAAACTGGCCTGATGAGTTACCAGCGATACTATGGGCATACATAACAACTTCAAAAACAGCAACGGGAGAAACTCCGTTCGCGGTTGTCTATGGCTCAGAAGCCTTAATACCTGTAGAGATTGGCGAACCAAGCTTAAGGCTTACAACAGCCACAGAGGAAGCAAACGACAACGAATTGAGGATCAAGTTGGATCTGCTCGAACCACGGAGAGAAGCAGCACTGATACGGATAGCAGCTCAAAAACAAATCATAGAGCGTTATTACAACCGTAAAGCTCATATCAGGTACTTCAAGATTGGGGTCTTCGTCCTCAAAAAAGTCTTTCAATCAACAAAAGAAGCAGGCGCAGGAAAGCTAAATCCAAACTGGGAAGGACCCTACAAAATCCGAGGCATAGCTGGGAAGGGCGCCTACGAGTATGGACGGCAGAATCCTACCAACAAGTTGGAATGTCATTCACGTGAAGAAGTACTACTTTTAAAGAAAAGAAGTACCCCCGGTCAGGTATCACACATTCGATTTTATTTTGAACATTTAAAATTTTACTAACCTTTTTAGATGATAGGCATAAAGCTAACCCATCACCAGATGATGATATTAGACCTGCAAAGACGCGAGGAAATAACTAAATTCCCGGTCTAGGGTTACACTTTCTGATGGACGTTTTAAAGGGTTAAGCAGTCATCATCTAAAAACTATATACTTCGAGTCCCGTATGTTTTTCCTTTTCAGGAAAAGGACCACAAGGAAGGAATAGCCAAATGCTCGAGATGTCATTCTTTAAAGCTCAAACACTTGGGGGACTATACAGTATAGAAGGCAAAGACGAAGCAAAAAAGACTATCAAAAAGTCAAAGCCCGAGCCTGAAGATCCATCTATCCAACAAGTCAAGTGATACGAGCAAAATCGAAAGAGCTAAAGACTCAAACACAAAGCCTAATCCAAAAAACCTTCAAACATGTTCAGGTTAAAAGGAAAAATGTTAGCTACGAGGAAGAAATGCGCATCTTTGTACTTATTCAAAACAGTTACAGATGAAAGATCAAAATCCTTGTACTTGTTCAAAAAACTATTATCAAATAAAACAGTTACAGATGTAAGAGTATTTCCCTCATGCTTATTGAAAATTGTTGTCAACAAAAACATTTACGGGTGAAAACCCAACTTGAATAAAAATTGTTACGAACGAAAAACAATTGCTCTCTTGTATTAACTCGAAAAAACTGTTACATACGGAAAACAGTTACAAAATACAAGTGTATATCAAATCTGTTAAAAGAAAACAGTTGCAACATGAGTTTTAGACGATAATCAAACACATGTAAAATGTTGTGAAAGTATAAACAAAAAAAACAAAAAAAAAAATTCCTCAGAAACATTCTTAAACATGCGAAAAATTCCTATCACTCTATTGCATTATTACACCTTTATGAAGTTGAGACGTCTTCTTCATTAAGTGCCAATCAGAAAGGGCCCTCTTTCACAAATTATGCCTACTATAAAAAGGCACACATTTTATATGACACCGTGCCTATTACGAAAAGGTGCGAGTAATATAAAGCATTCTACATGAAAAACTCAGAGGTAAAACTAAAACCTCGAAAAATAAAGCATGCAAAAGACTTAAAGAGTAGAACAGAAACTCAATGGAAAACAAGAGTCATATTTGCATTATTATATTAAAACAGCTAAGTAAAAACTAAGTATTAACTTATACTTAGCCGTATAGATTTTTTTTATATTCATTGAGGTGCCCCTAAGTTGTCATTTGGGGACTTTAAAGAGATCCAAATTTACCCCNGGGGGGGGGGGTGAATCAACATCTTAATCTTCTTGAACAGGGGGATTGACTTCTTCATCAGCAGAAGGAGTAAGAGCAGCTTGGGACGAAGAGGCTCGAACAACAGGAGTCTCACCTTCAGGTGGGGAAAGATTCAAACCTTGTTGAGCCTTTTCCATGGCTTCCTTGATTTTAACAATTTCAGCGTTAAGGTCGAAATCTCCCCGACTCATTTCCGTCAGTTATCGAGGCGAGAATTCATGTACGCCCAACTAACATCGACAGTTTCCGCCTCTTCGAGAATTTCATAATCTCTCTCCCATATCTGAAGCTTAGCTCTTAACCCATCCTTCTCAACTTCAGCAGCTTCATGGGAAGCCCTCAAAGGTACGATTGACTCCTCCAGAGATTGGATTTTGTCTAAAGCAACGCGAATATCCTCCTGAGTACGGGTGAGTGACTGCACAAGCTCGCCTGAGTCTTCCTCCTTCTGCTCTAGCAAGGCTTTCAAGCTCCTAACTTCTTCCGAGGCATGGGATAATTGCTCAACAGACGAAGAATCAAGAATGCTCTTGTCTTTGTCCGCTTGGTTAGAAGAAGCCTTCTCCACTTCCAACTCCGTAGCCACAACTCTCATCTACCGCTCCAAGGTACTCTTTTCTTCTTCTAAGGCTTCCATGTCGAGCCTCAGGCTTTCGTATGGCCCCTTCCAATTCCCTGCTTCAGCATGCCACTCCTTTAGCTTTTGCTCCGTGTTAGAAATCCTCTTCATGAGTTATGTGCCTATGAGATTGATCTACAAAAACACAATCAATTAGATACGGTAATTACATGTATAAGAATGAGATACAAAAGAATGAATGTTACCTTCAAGGAGGAATCCACAACTTCATTAGCCCAGGTAAGAGAACTGTGACTATCTAGCTTGGTCCTCTCTGTTGAGCCAATTAAAGGCTTCAGCCACACTTCGGGTTGGCTGGATTTCTTAAAAAGGCTCCCATCAGCCGGAACCTCAATTAGCACTTGCCTCATCTTCCTGCTGGAAGACCCTACTTCTCTAACAGGAGACACGAAAGCAGGCTGAGATGAAGGAGCCACGGGCAATGAAATTTGTGGAGCTGAAGAAGTCTCAGGCATGGAAACTTGAGGAGATGATAAAGCCATGGGCAAGACAGCAGCGGGAGAATAAATGGCCAAAAGAGTAGAGGAAATAGCTGGAACGGATGAAGAGATTTCTCTAAAGGAGGGAGCAAAAACAGCCAGAGGCGCCTCATTAACAGCAGGGCCAAAACCTTCGTGGAATAGATGATCCACAGAATCATGTGCAAGAGAAGAAGAAGAATCCCCGGGGGTAGAAGGTCTGACATCAGGTACGGAAGACACTGCCACGAGTGTAGACTCATCGTCTGAGACCACTCTTCTTCTACGTGACCTGTGCACCAAAATTCCCTCCTCTTCTTCTTCTTCTTCTTCTAAGGTCCTAGACCACCAACTTTCCTCTTGGAAGAAGAGGAACCAGTAATAATCTCCTGGGCCTGAGCCAAAGACATCTTTGGAATGGATGCAGCAGACATCCCCCGAGCAGAAAACCCAGTCAAAAGAAAAAAGGTTAAACAAACGAAGAAAAAGAAGCTCGAGTAAGGAAAAGAAGAGAAAAAAAAAGTTTCACTTACCGTGAGTCTTCACTTTCCAACCGTATTTCCCGGAGAAGTACTTCCAAGATCTTTCCTCCAATGGAGCAACTGACAACAGCTTTTCTACCCAATCACGAATATCGAAAACATTCTCAACAGTACCCATGATTGCTGAAAGAGGAAGAAAATAGCTACGGTGTTAATAAAACACTTAAAGCAAAGAGAAGAAAAATAACAAATGTGAGCTAAAATGTACTCACGTGCGCGATTCCACTTCTCAGGGAAGGGAAGATTTTCCTCGCCCACTAAACCAGCAGTGGGCACAGCAATGTACCAACCTTTTTCTCCTAGCAACCAGAGTGAAAACCCTTTGACGAAATAAGGTAAGAGAATAAGGATGAATGAGGTGAGTAAAGGTAAAAGGAACCAAGGCTAAAGAAGCTAAACATCTAAGACACGTGACAACCCGCCACACAAGAGGACCAACTTGTCCTAAGCAAATGTTGAAGAAACGACAAAATTCGATGATGACTGGATCAATAGGAGGTCTAAACACTAGAGTAAAAGGGTAAGTGTAAACAAAAGAATGCTTCGTCTTATAAGACGTTATTCTTTGATTGCTATTCAGAATAACAATGGAAAAATCAGACTCCCAAGAACATTCCCTGCGAACAAGCGGAATCAAACCTTCGGTAATAAGAGTGGGATACCTATCGACACTATCAAGGGATAAAGACTGATCTACAAGAACCTGACTATCCCTAGTGAAGGTAAACTCAGCAGGAATTATTTCATCAACTCGTGGTTCGCGTAGGGGTTCGTGATGTTCTCTACCCCTGGACAAAGACCTGGAAATCCTAGCTCTCGGAGAGACTAAAGACTTAACAGAAGGAGGGGAAATAATCTGGGAAGAAGAAGAGCCTCTCGAAGGAGTAGAGCCTAAACTCCTCACTCTACCACCCCTCCGACTCCGAGTCAGAGTAGAAGAGGGTGTCAATTCATCGACGTTTATGACTCTCTTAGATTGGTTTGAAGAAGACATATCTACAAAGGCAAAGAAAAAAGTTCTTTGCAAATAAAGTTTGAAAGTTAGAAGTTTTTCGTGAAAGAAAAGGAAAAGGGGGTATTTATACTCGAAGACAACCGTCAAAAATAGAAAAAAACCAATGATGTGAAAACCATAATTGAAGATGTCACTTCGTGACTGATGCAGCCGCAAGAAAGCCCTAAAAGACGCTGAACAATTGCAGAACCAACCTAAGAATGCCATGTGGCATAAGAATTAAATGGAAGTGACAAGCGACGCTTACGTACAGGAAAAGATGCAATGATTCGAGTGAAGCGACGGTAAAATATTCCCACCATATATGAGTATCCACTTACCAAATATTAATTGATAAATATATGGTAAGTGGGGGGACTATCTGTATTGGTAAAAAAGAGCTTCACGCGTGTAATAAATCTTGATGACTCAGTAATCTACGTGGAGCACTAAAGACACGACAGCTGGACGGAACTCTATGAAGAGGTATGAGGCAAAGAGGCACGGAAATCACACCCATGGGTTAATTAGCTACGGAAGTCTCAACCTGATTGAGAAAATGAAAAGACACGGTCAAAAGTGTATTTGGGCAGAATAAAGGACAAATTCAGAGATCTTCAAATTAGAGATCGATACGTTACATAACATTCACGCAACAGTTATGGTTGATTCATTGTAACGTTACATTAGAGTCATAATTAGTCATTAATGCTCAATCACCGAAAAGGGAAGACGTTATATTAGGAAATTCTCTATATAAAGGAGAAAAATATAACCTGTAAAGGGAGGAAAAAAAAACATTCAAACTACTATTGCAATATACTTACTTTTTTGTGCATCTTACTGCTTTCCATTTACGAGTTTACCTACCATTATAATCTTATTTTTTGGTTATCAGAAACCCGTATTCTTCTTAAAATAGCTTTGAGAAAAGAATCCAATTCTTTGGTTAAACATGGGTCCCAGTCGAACTTAATTTAAGCGAATTAGTCTAAAAAAAAGGTGAGCAAGCAATTTTGACAAATACGATATTCAATCTATTTTTTTTTCTAAACAAGAGTATGGGGGGGGGTCCTAAGTTTTTTAGCCTATAGGATCACTCCATACAATACTTTGTAACTCCCTCAAGTAGGGGCGTCACTCATAGTATTAATGCATGTACTATTATCTCCCTACTACCCAATTACTATCTTTAATTTGTTACTTAAGCGCTCTAGTAATTTCTAGCTCGTTCCTTATGCGTGCACTACCCCTCCCTTACCTATGGCCCTGGAGGTATTAGGACCTCTATTTTGGATAGTTCTAGACCAACCTATGTTATTTAAAAATGTAAAATCTAGGCGACAAATAAAAACAAATAGGAATTTCAGATAAGGGACAAGTATGGGCTCACATTAACCTCCGCACATAGACAACAAAAGCACGCAATTGAATCAGTAAACTTTATTAACTTTGGAATCCTATAGGAAGGATATCTATGTGGGAAAACAGAATGCAGAGACGGTTTTATTACGGCGAGCATTAAGACCTATTTTTTTGCCTACTAATTTTATTTTAGCATCTGGGCACTTCAGACAGTAATGAATCACAATTACAAATCTAGAATGGTTATTAAATCCTATAGGCATATTGTCTAAGTGATTGACAATGACGATTGTATTCAAAATCATTTAGTAGAGTCCTATGGGCATAACTTCTAATTATTGAACTGATTTTTAATCCTATAGACATGATATCTAGCATTGAACTGATTTTAGTCATATAGGCATAATTTCTAATTAAGCAGTATATGGACAGAAATTTATACACATTGCCAAAAAACAGTTGTGTCAAACATTGGTCCTATATGCATGATTGCTAACACATTTCATTGGACAAGTTAATGCATCCTATAGGCAGGATTTCTAACAAGTTATAATGTTAATCCTATAGGCAGGATTTATAAACACAATATGAACAGAATTAACAGCATAAAGGAAACCCTATAGGCAGGATTTCTAAAACACAATATGAGCAGAATCAACAGCATAAAGGAAACCCTATAGGCAGGATTTCTAAAACACAATATGAGCAGAATCAACAGCATAAAGGAAACCCTATAGGCAGGATTTCTAAAACACAATATGAGCAGAATCAACAGCATAAAGGAAACCCTATAGGCAGGATTTCTAAAACACAATATGAGCAGAATCAACAGCATAAAGGAAACCCTATAGGCAGGATCTCTACCCGGTTTAACAAAGAAAATAAAGAACCCTCCCGATTTTACTAAATACCCCAGAATTTATTTATTACAGCTTTATTGCAGACCAAACTAGTAAATTACATAATAGTAATGAAATAAAATATAGGGAACCTTTATCAGGCCCAAATACACCTGGGCTACCCAGGCCTTCAAACCATATCAGCTTCGAGGCTCATTTCACAAGTACAGAACATTCAGTGGTGAGTGATTCACCCACAATACATATAGAACCAGATTTCCAGTGTGTCAAAGTTCCCAAGGGTCTCAGGGACCCAGGGCAATGCTCACACCAGAACCAAATACTCAGGAATGATTCAAAGGAGGTTCGGAACCAGTCCCCAATGTGTCAGAGTTCACAGGAGTCTCACATGGGCCCTGAGCAGTGCTCAACACTAGGGTGGTTGAGGATAGAACCTAAAGGACTTAATAGTAGGAGTTTAAAAAGTAACTTCATATAAAAGGAGGCAGGGATAGATTTAAAACAGTTTTGATTTTTCAGAGCAAAACCATCACAATAGAGTTTAAGACATGGAATATATAGGCAGGATTATATTAAGAAAACAAGCAAGGTTTGCAAAGTTGTTTATGCACAAACGTACAGTTTAAATAAGTTGAAGTCTGGAAAAGTCTAGTTAGGCTAGGTGTTCATGCTAGCATTTAGGACAGCCTTATTAAACCATAAAAAACCAAATAGTCAGAACACCTACATGAATCCAAATGAATACAAGACATACTAGAAAGCAAGTTATCAAGGCATATAAACGACAGAACAAGAAGTCTAATAACAATACAAGCTTCAAAGATTCAGGACTAATTGACTAATTAACATCCTAAAGATGCCAAATTCAGAACAAGTTCAGAACATCATATAGGAGACAAATTAAGCAAATGCTTTAAGAGGATTCATATTATTCAAAAATAACCAATCTCAGAACTAAACTTTATTAACTATAGGACTATAAAGAATCATGTAAACAGGCAGAATCATGCTCAGAAAGGGGTTTTAGACATGCTGGATTGTAAACATAGTTCAGGAATAGAAATGAAATGGCAAATTATAGTCACTCACCTGTTAAGCAAGTAAACCAGAATAATACCACAAAGTCGAGAGTCCAGAATATTTGGCCTTGGCTTTCAGCCAGCAAAGACCAGAAGTAAACAAGAGAGAGCAAAGAGAGATATAGAACTAAGCCCTAGATTTCTTAGTGAGAGTATATCAATTCGAGCCTGCCTAAAGGGAAAAGGGGAGGGGGTTTAAATAGTATAAGAACTGAACACATAAACATGGTAAGTATTAAACACAGAATAAATTAAGATCTAGATTTAGGGCAAATAATACAGAAACCCAAAGAATTCAGTAAATTAACAGAGAATAATGGTGTGCAATCATGCGAATAACACTAAAATAAGAGGATACAATAGAGAATAAGGAAGATATCACATAAGAATCGATTAACAATCAGTTTTAGGGCAAAAATAAGGTAAAAATAAAGGAAATATGGTAGATCAAACAGAAATAAGGAAACTACTAGTCAAATACGAGAAAGAAAAGAGCACTAATCAAAAAATCAGTAAATACGAGGAGAGGTCTCAAAGCCTAGTTTTTAGGTAAACCCCATAAAATCGGCAGAAAATAAAGACAATCAACTACATATTGCATGTGATTAACATAGACCAGAAATTATTCAAGAGAAACACATAATCGAACCAGATTTGGTTCAAATGGAAAAGGGTCTGAAACCCTAATTTAGGGTAAGTAAAAGAAATCAACAAAAATAGGCAGATTCATGCATAATAGGACGAATATATACGGGATAATACTTAAAATTAAAGATTGAACCAGTTTTTGTTCTAACCAAAAGGGGATCTAAAAACCCTAACCTTAGGGTTAAGTACTGATCAATGAGAGATACAGAAATTAATCGTACTTACAAAGAGCAAGTGATGAACACAGACGAAATAAGCAGCAACTTTAGAATTTGAATTAATTTTGATTCGATTATGATTTCCATATTAGGAAAACAATCATGTAACACCATCAATGGGTAGCTAGTAGTGAGGAGGGGCCAAATAGGTAAGGAGATGAGGAGGGAATCTCATCAGAGGCGGGATTAGGGGAGTGATTTTGGATGATGGAGGCTTAGGGTTTTGAGAGGAGAAGAGGAAGAGATGAGAGAATACAGAGGCAGCGGGTTGGGGTGAATGAGAGTTAGGGTTAGGGGTTTGGTTAATTAAAATAGGGAGAAGGGATGTAGGTCGTTGATCTTGAAAGATCAACGGCTGGGATTTGAAAGTGACCGGGGCGGTTTATAACAGACGGGTAACGACCGGGTTTAAAGAGTTTGATTAATTTATTTGGGCTGGATATTTTTGTCTGGTGTATAGGGTTAGGTCGTATTGGGTTGGGGCTAGGTCCGAAATTAATTAGGAAAGGGGATAGATTTTAAATACCTAATAAAACCCGTAAAATAATTTATAAAAATAATTAAAAAAATGTCATTTGTGCATGAAATATGATTTAAAATATTTACTTAACATTATAAAAAAATATAAAAAGTCATTTTCTTGTGTAAACAATGTAATTATGCATATATGTGGCTATTATTATGAAATATTGCAATTATAGCCTAAAGATCCAAATATAATTATACATAAAATGATTAAATCTTAATATGAATATAAATGAAAAAAATTAAGTAATAAATCATTATAAAATTATTTATGATGCAGTTAATAATTATTTAGATAATAAAATACCGAAATAAATTGATTAAAAGCCTTTTAAAATTATGGAAAATTATGGAACAATATTGGTTGATGCTCATGAATTATTTTGAAAGTATATATATATTTACAAAAATATATATGGGAAAAATTGGGTATCAACAGCTGCCCGTCTTTACCCGGGAAGGATGAAAGAGTTGTCTGATAAAGACATGATGACCAATTTTGACCGAATAGGGCGATTTGAAAGATATAAGCCGCACTCCGGTTTTCGAGCTGCCTACATATCCCTTGTTTTACATGAATCACGCCATGTGTAGTTTCGGATCCAACGGCGGAATAAACCGATGGAGTCATCACAAGAACGGACAAAAGGTTCTGAGTAGGATTACTTGGGATTGAAACGGTTATGGGTGAGCGGTTAGGTTTGGAATAGTTTGAAGGAACTGGAGCGGGATTTCTCCTGTTGGAATAATGGTTACTCACTGGGTTACCTGCAAAACTACAAAATTATACTGCGAGCACATATGTATAAATTATTTGCGCAAATTTAAACATGATGCCAATTCCCTTTAGACCATGAAGATTGTCTTGGACGGTGAGGATGACGTCCTTAGACCATGACGTCCCAGGCTATGAATTGTGCGAAAAGGGATTTACAGGCCATGAAATGATGTTCTCGGGCCATGAAGATGGCCTCCGAACCATGACGCCTTTGAATAATGATGTGCAAATTTGAGAGATCCTCAGTCCATGGCATGATGTCTTCCGACTATGATGATGGTGCTTCGACTATGACGCCTTCGAACAAGTTGGCTATATTTCAGACCATGAGATACAGAGACATGATGCTAGAGGCAACAAGACAGAGCTTAGTCTTGTGTGAAGTTAAGGGCAGAGCTTAGCCCAAGAGAAGAGAACAATGCAAGAGCGAGACAGTGCTTAGTCTCGTGCGAGATTCGGGACAGTGCTTAGTCCCATGCAAAGAGAAGGCAATACTTAGCCATATGAAAATAGAGAGGCAGGGTTTAGCCTCGTGTAAGATTGAGATAAGGCTTAGTCTCATGCAAAGAAAAGGCAGTGCTTAGCCTTATGCAAGTAGAGAGGCAGTGCTTAGCCTTATGCGAGATTGAGACAAGGCTTAGTCTCATGCAAAGAGAAGGCAGTGCTTAGCCTTATGCAAATAGAGAGGCATGGCTTAGCCTCGTTCAAGATTGAGACAAGGCCTAGTCTCATACAAAGAGAAGGCAGTGCTTAGCCTTATACAAATAAAGAGGCAGATCTTAGCCTCATGCAAGATTGAGACAAGGCTTAGTTTCATGCAAAGAGAAGGTAGTGCTTAGCCTTATGCAAGTAGAGAGGCGGGGCTTAGCCTCATGCAAGATTGAGACAATTCTTAGTCTCATGCAAAGATAAGGCAGTGCTTAGCCTTATGCAAATAGAGAGGCAGGGCTTATCCTCATGCAATATTGAGACAAGGATTAGTCTCATGCAAAGAGAAGGCAGTGCTTAGCCTTATGCAAGTAGAGAGGCAGGTCTTAGCCTCATGCAAGTGTACGAGTAAGAATGAGGTGTTCTTAGCTGACAATTTGTTTCGTGCATAGAAATTGTGTTGTTGCAACACGATGCTTATCATGATGACATAATCCTGCATCCAAAGAAAATTTGTGAGTTTTGCGGGGGAGGTTGTTTCGTGTCTTTTCTTGCTTGATCTGCTCTGTTCTGTCCGAGGATCCTGCTCAAGTTGTCTGGGGTAGCATTTGGCTAAAAGTAAAGTTTCTTTTCAAAAGCATGTATGTATAATTTTCGAAGACATAGTAATATGCAGTTTAGAAATTAGTTAGATGAACCAGTAAATGTGACATAATTAGAGACATTGCGACTTCCCCTGCCATAGAATTTTGAGGGTCCTCCTCAAAATTCTTCCCCAGTTCACTAGATGAAATTTTTGATCGTTTTGTATGTTTCGGTTGACTGAACTTGCTTCAGAATTTCTGTCCGAGTTTCTGATTGTGGGGAAAATGGAAATTTTATTGAGTTGTGACCAAACCCACAAGGCTGCCTACGTATCCCCTCTTAAACGGGAATCAGGTCGAGCGTAGTTTAATTTACATCATATGAAGTAGCATAAATGGTTTACACATGGTATCTTTTGACTGCATCTGAATTGATAGGCTTTGGCAAGATTCTCTGTCCATCTCCGCGAGTATGAGCGCTCCTCCTGTCAATAATGTATGAACCATGAAAGGACCTTTCCAGTTGGGAGAGAATTTTTCTTTGGCCTCATCCTGATGTGGAAAGATTCATTTCAGCACCAGCTGCCCCGGCGTGAACTGTCTTGGTTTGACCCTTTTATTGAAAGCCCTGGACAATCTATTTTGATAGAGTTGGCCTTGATTTTCAGGCTCATGTCTGGCTTGAATTTCTTGAGTTTCTGCTTCACTGGCGGACACATTGGATTTGTAGGTAACTTGTGAGCCACTATGGATGTGCTCAACCCTATCATATCATCGTATGACCATGCAAAGATATCCTCATATTCTTTCAGGAATCGAGTGTATTCTTCTTTCTCTGACGGTGACAAATGGATGCTTATGCGGGTTTTGTCTCCCAAGTTGACTATCTCGGTCTTGTCTTGGTTAGACTTGGGCTTGTTCTCAAAGTTCTCCACTTTTCTGACAATTTCATCAGGTATTACATCTTATTCTTCTATTTCTTCCAAGTCACTGTCCTTCTGTTGCGTTGTCTCATTACATGTCACAGTCGTTGGTTCATCAAGAGAAGAAATAGTAATGATGTAGGGATAAAGATATGAAAGAAAAATAGTAATAATAAAACATCAAGCCATTAGAATGTCAAACAAAAATGATTTCAAATAAAAAAAATTTCGAAACGGAATACTAAAAATATTAGTTAAAACAAAATGCCAAAGGGGAAATCATTTTCAAGAGTAAACAATGCTATCAGCCTTGCTACCCCGGGACTCGTCGGACCCTTGATTTCTTAGCGGTCCAGTTCTTGAGAGATGCTCTCTTATCCACTGTCTGGATAGTGAGGCCTTCTTCCTCCTCCTCTTCAACTATTACACAACAATCCATAACATTGTCTTCTAAAAACAAATTCCTCAATGCTGCCAAGGCTTCTTCTTCCTCTGATCCCCATATTGTATCGGCCTGATAGAAGGTCTGATTCAGGTGCGGCACGGGTTTCTCAAGAGGATAGTATGGACCACGCCATGGTGGCGACCAATTCCGATATTCCTGCCAGGTATACTGATATCCGAGTCCGAAGGTTGTGCCATGGCGCTTCGGTTGTATTGGTTTGGAGATACCTTGAATCTTTTTACCAAGCCCCTTACCAGGTTCATACCCTGCCCATGCCAATATTCTTTCTATCTTGCTACTCCACCACTTATCCTTCTCGATTGTGTTAACACGCTCGATGCGATGGTAAGTTTCTCCCCCTAACTTCCTTCTGTTCTCCACCACCGGAACAGCCTGACTGGTGTAAATGGGGTTGCTCCCATCTCTATGGATGATCGCTTTTTAATGGTTCCATTCAAATTTTACCGCTTGGTGAAAAGTAGACGCGACAACTCCAGCGGCATGTATCCAAGGCCGTCCCAGTAGCAGATTGTAGGAGGCGGATATGTCTAGCACCTGGAATTCAACATCAAACCAGGTAGGACCCATCTTCAAGCACAGATTAGTTTCTCCGATTATGGCCCTTTGAGACCCATCGAATGCCTTCACATTCATAGTCCTCGCTCGTATTTCATGTAGGCCCTTGCCCAACCTCTTCAAATTTGTCAGCAGACAGATGTTGAGGTTGGACCCTCTGTCTATCAGAACTCTAGCAATAAACTTATCTTCACATTGCACTGAGATGTGCAGTGCCCTGTTGTGGCTTAACCCTTCAGGTGGCAACTCGTCTTCATGAAAGGTAATCTTATGGCTTCCCAACACTTGTCCACCATATTGGCCATTTCTCCGCTAGTAATGTTGTTGGGAACATATGCTTCATTCAGTAACTTCATCAGAGCATTCCTGTGTGCTTCGAAATTTTTCAGTAATGACAAGATGGATATCTGGGCAGGAGTCTTATTCAAATAATCAACAACAGAATACTCTCTTGCTTGTACTTTCCTCCAAAGGTCATCTAGATCAGTTTCAATGACAGATTGTTTATTGAAAGCTTGCTTACTTGTCTTTCCCAAATGCTCAGGTGTGTAAATTCTGCCCGTTCTGGTCATTCCTTGTGCAGCACCGGACTCTTCCATCTTTGCTTTCCTATTTCTCCTAGCCTCGGCAACATAATCCCAAGGTACAGCGCTGGAACTGAAGGGCGGTGTAGATGACACCATCACAATGAAAGGTGTGGATACTTCTACCTCAAACGGAGCAGGTGTGGCTGCAGGTGGTGCCACTTCTACTTCAAAGGGAGTCGATGCGGCTACCTCAACTTTGACTAGCGGTTGTACCTGTACCACAATGGGATTGAGAGTGACTTCCGGCTTCTTAGGATCATCACCTTCCCGAATAAGTCTGATTGATCCCTCGGGATCCCATTCTTTATCAGTTTCTATTACATTGACTCCTTCACCCCTATGACCTGGGAGGGGGTTGTTGCGGACATTGGGTGTGTCTTCTTTCGCCTGTATGACCTTGGTATCAATCAGTGTTTGGATATTATCTTTCAGGGTGCGGCATTCATCAATAATATGTCCCTTCATACCGGAATGGTATGCACACATATTGTTTGGGTTGGTCCATTGTGATGATTTTTCCATAGCCACGGCGGGAATAGGGGTGACATATCCAACAGCTTTTAATCTTTCATATAATTGGTCAATGGTTTCAGCAAATAGGGGTGTATTGTCTGGGTGGTTTGCGATCAAAATTGGGCCTTGGTTTTTGTTAATTTGGACGAGCTGGAGGTAAATGATAATAGGTTGGTTGGGTATTATAGGTGTGGTAGGCGGTAGTGGGTTGAGGGTATCTAGGAGGTAAAGGTTGGTATGTGGGTGGAGGTGTTTGGTACACGAATGGAGATTTCGGACCTTGGGCAACCATTACTGTTCCCACTTCTTTCTTCTTTGATATGCCTCCTGATTGTAGTGCTTTATTCGTGGCCTGCAGTGCCTCGAAATTTGTCACCATTCCACTTTCGATACCTTCCCCAATCCTTTCTCCGAGCTTGATGATATCGGAGAACTTGTGATTCTCGATTACCATTAACCTTTCGTAATATTGTGGATCTTGAGCCCTGACAAAGAATTTGTTCATCTGCTTTTCATCTAATGCCGGCCTGACCTTCGCTGCTTCTGACCTCCATCGAGTAGCATACTCGCGGAAAGTCTCAGTGGGCTTCTTCTTGAGATTCTGAATATAGAAGACATCTGGTGCATTTTTTGTGTTGAATCTGAACCTATCCATGAATTCTGATGCCATGCTTACCTAATTAGCCTATTTCTTGGGAGTTTGACTTATGTACCAAGATAGAGCATCTCCAGTAAGGCTCCTCATGAACAGCTTCATGCAATTCTTTTGTCCTTTCCGACCCCTACAAGCTTATCACAGTAAGTTCTTAAATGAACCTTTGGGTCACCTATTCCATCGAACATCTCGAACTTAGGAGGTCTGTAACCCTCCAGAAGTTCCACATCTGGCTGAATGCACAAATACTCATAATTCAAACCTTCAATTCCTTTGCCTCCTTCAACACCCTGAACTCGACTTGTGAGTTTCTTGAGCTCTTCTGCCATGTTCTTAATGAGAAGTTCCTTTTCGGCGGATTTCAGTGTATATGATATTGGCTGAGCGGTGTGGGGTAAGGTTTCCACGTATATGGGGTTGTTTTGGTAAATGTCAGGACTTTGGGTGTAGTGGTGATAATTGGTTCAATTTTGGGGATCGAGGATAGTCTGAGGGGTATTATGAGGAGTGTGATAAGTGGTTTGTGAATATTGAGTCGAGAGATACTGATGTTGAGGAGGTGTAGGTATGGGTAAAGGATTTTGAGGAGGGGTTGTATATTGGTGGGGTGCGGGAGGATTCTGCGGGCGTTGGTTGGGTGTATTATGAGGAGGTGCCGGGTTTTGGGTATTTGGATGGTTGATATATGGGACGTTTAGTGTGAGAGAGAGGTTTTCCAAGTTATGGACCTGCTCAAGCTCACCCTATAATTCAAGTATCTTCTGTTCAAGTTGCGAAACGAAGTCATTTGGTGTTGGAGTACTCCGACCATCAGAAGTTTCCACATTCTCAGCATGGATAGGGTTGTCTTTTCTGACGCCACTCATATCGTCCATCTTAGCTTTCCCTTTGCCTTTTGATGCACTTAGAGGAGGAGGAGGAGGTGGAGGGACTATGGATCTGGTGTGATAAATTGATGATGCCAGTATGCGTGAATCAACCTTAGGGGATGGGAATAATCAAAAAGAAAGAAAAACAAAAGGTAGCCAAGTTAGTGAGAGTTCTGAAAAATGTTTGCAGTATTTAGACACATATTGTGGGAATGTAAATTTGTGTCCTAACTTGGGAGCCTCATTGTGCCCGAGGTAGGCCTAGAGACAAGTGGATTTGGATAATTTAATGCCAATAATTGCCTCATTTCATTAACGCGATAAATAAGACGAATCTAAAACAACAATAAGGTAAGTCACTAATGGCACTTGGCCTTCATACATTCAAAAAGCAAAAACGAATAAGCCTAATCTACTTGGTCCCAGAAGGACCTTCTCCAGGCCTGGTTTTCTTGGCTCCATCGATCAGGTTCCCCAGGTCGCGCATGTCCAGCAACATGTATGCCCTTGCGAGAGGTCCTCCTTCGATACCTTCAGCATTCTGGCAGTCTATGACTCTTTTCCTCATCTTCCCTTCCAGCTCCATCAGACCCTGCTCCGGATATTCTAGCCTTTCATTCGATCTGGTAGCCATTTCTCTCCATTCATTGATCAATTCCATATCAGTCTTGTGTTGTTCCAAATGCTCAGCCTCGGACTCGCGAACCCTTTTGCGTAGTCTGTTATACTTCACCTGTGCCTCGGCAACTTCATCTATGACTCTGTTTCCCCGACCGACCCATGGCTCGACTATTCCCTCTATGCACTCCTCCAACCACGATGGGTAAAAGTACACATGCCATGCGTGATATTGATCCGGCTTGATGGTGTCCCTTTCCATAATAATCTTCAAGTGCCACATATGTTGAGCTTCATATTTATATGGGATGTCATCATCTTGGAAATCCGCCCTGTAGTGACTCATTTTGGAGACTCGTGGTATAATCTGTTTTCTACCAGCTTGTCTCATGACCCTGATAGGAACATAGTGGTGTATACCCCTTAACCCGATCAACACCAAGTGTGGAGCATTCCTAGATCGGATGATGAACTCACTAGTGGGGAACTATTCGACTATCCATTGAACCTGGTCCTCAGTCAAGTTGTCAAAAAATTTCACCCATTATGTAGCATTCTCCAGTTAAGCAAACCTGTCTGGGATAAAGGTAATTCTCTTGGGGTGATGAAAAGTTATGTGATCATTCCACGACCTTCGTGGAAACTCTTGGCGGTATTGACCTCTCTAGAGATGTTCTAGCAACCAAATTTGTAGTAGCAAATTACAACCCTCGAAGTGTTTGAACCCCTTCTGACAGCGATCCAAGGCCTGATATATGTCTGCTATAATCATAGGGACAATAGTATATGTTTGCCCCTCGATTCCCCCCATTAAGGCTTTGGTTACCATGGCCAGTCTGGTGTGAATTCTATCTATTTTGTTTGGGAACACTATCATACCCAAGAAGCAGACGATGAACACGAAAACCCTGCGATGAATCCAACCCAAGGAAGTGATGGAGAACTCGTCATGAAAGATACGATAAGATTTGTTGTGACCGTATCATTCATAAAAGAAGTCGAAGGGTATGTAGAATTTCTTCAGACACACCAAGTCATCATTCTTTTTTAAACCCATCATTTTCAGAAACCCTCTAGAAGTGCGATTTTACGGCACCAATAAACTGGGATTGTCCCAAGGTAGTCCAATGAATCCCCCTATTTCCTCCAAAAGATGGGTCATTTCTATCTTGCCAAAACGGAATACGACCATTTCTCCGTCCCAAAACATAGTGGCAGCTTCGATCAACATGTTTTTTGGTTGGATATCTAATAAGGAAGGTAGATTTCCAAGGACTCTTTTCACATGGTTTTTATCACTTGGCGGTAGGTCTTCCCACCAATCTAGCAACAATGGTGGTATGTTACGGACCATGCTGAAACTGGGGATTTCGTGCCTCATCTTCTGCAAAACAAATAAGGTTATACCCTTTCCCCCTCCAGATTCGACTATTTATAGATTAATGATTAGAATATTGGCACTTATTTCTCCAAATTAATGCACAGATCGTGGTTTCGTCTGTTGGGATTATGGAAACCCCGTTGGACTTTGGACAAGGATTTTCTTAAAGGGTTATTATGTGTACAATATATTAACCTAGGCTAGGTTTGACCATGATGCATGTCCAGTTATAATCAGAGTAAGGTTTTTATAGAGGTCTAAATTGGTACCCTCAAGCGGACAACTTGAGGGGGAAAGGCACGGAACCGTCGACTGCACCGCTGATCGATTAGTTTTACCGCAAATAAGCCTGTCCAAATTCAAATAGGGTGATATAGGAAGAGCGCAAAAACTCATCAAGCATTGTTATGGTATTAATTACGCACGAGTGGAATATGATGTTGAGCATGCTTTATGCAACAGAAAATAGCACGTTGTCACGTATTTGCACGATGAAGAAATGATAAATGCAGTATTTAATAATTGTGAAGGCATTTAAGAAAGAAAGAAAATAAGGAGACCAGTCAGTTTCCATAGTAAAGAGTAATAAACAGGAAAGAGAAATCGTAAATGGCTAAAGATAGGAAAATAAATTCACATAAAGTGGGAAAGGGAAAGGGGTATGCAAGAACTGGCGAAATAATAAAGGCATGCTTAAAGAATAATTCACAAAAATCAGGTTCATTATGGTAAGAGCCTAAGATATCCCTAGCAGAATCGCCATGCTGTTGCGCCCCCTTTTTCTCGTGAAATCGGGTTTCAACATTTTTGGAACAACTCCTTTTCGGGATGGGTTTGGAAGAGTCTCCACCTAACAGATTAAGGTGCGTTAGGGAACCTAGAGCAATTAACTAAATTAACCAATTTATATCACTAGAGATTGGGTAACGGCTCAAATTACCTTGAGGGGAAGGTGTTAGGCACCCCTCGAGGTCCACAACGGTGGGTCCTGGCCGAACTTAAATTAAGCGAATTAGTCTAAAAAAAGGGGGGAGAAAGTGATTTGGACAAATTTGATATTCAATCTATATTTTTTTTTCTAAACAAGAGTATAAGGGGGGGGGGGGGGGGGTCCAAAGTTTTTTAGCCTATAGTATCACTCCATACAATACTTTGTAACTCCCTCAAGTCGGGGTGTCACTCATAGTATTAATGTATGGACTATCATCTCCCTACTACCCAATTACTATCTTTAAGTTGTTACTTAAGAGCTCTAGTAGTTTCTAGCTTGTTCCTTATGTGTGCGCTACCCGTCACTTACCTATGGCCCTGGAGGTATTAGGACCTCTATTTGGGATAGTTCTAGACAAACATATGTTACTTTAAAATGTGAAATCTAGGCGACAAACAAAAACAAATAGGACCTTCAGATAAGAAACAAGTATGGGTTCACATTAACCTCCGCACATAGACAACAAAAGCACGCAATTGAATCAGCAAACTTTATTAAATTTGGAATCCTATAGGAAGGATATCTATGTGGGAAAAACAGAATGCAGAGACGGTTTTATTACGGCGAGCATTAAGACCTATTTGTTTGCCAACTGATTTTATTTTAGCTTCTGGGCACTTCAGAGAGTAATGAATCACAATTACAAATCTAGAATGGTTATTAAATCCTATAGGCATATTTTTCTAAGTGATTGACAGTGACGATTGTATTCAAAATCATTTAGTAGAATCCTATGGGCATAACTTCTAATTATTGAACTGAGTTTTAATCCTATAGGCATGATATCTAGCATTGAACTGATTTTAGTCCTATAGGCATGATTTCTAATTAGGGCTGGGCATATATCGGGTATAACCAATAGACCGAACCGAAAAAAGCTTATTGGGGTATAGATATCGAGTTATTGGGTTAACAATTCGGTAACGGTTTTATATTTTTTCACTATTGGTTATCGGTTCGGGCCACGGTTTGCCCAATCTCTTAACGGGTTAACGGATAACCCAATAAGATTTAATAAAATTAGGATTTTACCCTTAACTATATAAATACATCTAGGCCTTCATTCTCTTTTTTTCTCCCAATTTTTCCAGCTGCATTCATGATTGAAGTTTCCAGTTCACTCTTCAGACTATGATTCAATTCCCGAACAGTTCTTCTTCAAAATTCGAAGTACAACCACATTCTTAGAATCTTAGCGTAAGTTTGTATTCCAAAATTACTTCTTTGTTAAGAACAAATTTTGTTCCTTTCTTTTGAGTTTAACAGTAGAGTCGATAATAAAAATATAGTATTTTTTATTATTTTCGATTCTTTGTTTTGTGCTCATGTTTTAGTACTATGTTTGTACTTGTTAAGTTTAAGGTGAAATTACTACTACTTTGTATTGTTATTAATGTATTTGGACAATTGTTGTTGAAGAATTAACAATATTTCAGTTGTGCTTGGATAACTGTTGAATTACTAGTACTCTTGTTGCTCTTGCTACAATTAGACTCTAGAAAATGACATTGATCTCTTTATTATGGTTTGGCAGGAAACCAAAAAGTTGTAATTTATGCTCCTGTTAACTAAAATTCCAGTGAATTGGAGATGGAATGCTTGTGGAGTTGTAGTATCATCTTTTGAGATTGCACAGGTCATGAATTTGTCAAAATAAAACATGCTTCAAATATTAGTGGTGGCTAGAACGCAGAATTGGGTAGTATATTATATGTGAATTCTTCTCTTTTTTGCTTAACTCGAGTGAATTGTCTTCTCTTTTCTGCTTAACTCCATCTTGAATTATCTTATCGGGTAAATCGATAACTGAATCGATAATGAACGATAATCGATTAACCGATAACTAATATCTTATTGGTTTGGTAATCGCTTTATCATATTTGTAAACCGATAACCGATATGCCAATTCGATAATATTCATAACCGAACTGAACCGACCGATGCCCATCCCTATTTCTAATTAAGAAGTATATGGGCAGAAATTTATACACATTCCCAAAAAACAGTTGAGTCAAACATTGGTCCTATAGGCATGATTGCTAACACTTTTTATTGGACAAGTTGATGCATCATATAGGTAGGATTTCTAACAAGTTAAAATTTTAATCCTATAGGCAGGATTTATAAACACAATATGAACAGCATTAACAGCATAAAGGAAACCCTATAGGCAGGATTTCTAAAACACAATATGAGCAGAATCAACAGCATAAAGGAAACCCTATAGGCAGGATCTCTACCCGGTTTAACAAAGAAAATAGAGAACCCTCCCGATTTTACTAAATACCCCAGAATTTGTTTATTACAGCTTTATTGCAGACCAAACTAGTAAATTACATAAAAGTAATGAAATAAAATATAGGGAACCTTTATCAGGCCCAAATACACCTGGGCTACCTAGGCCTTCAAACCATATCAGCTTCGAGGCTCATTTCACAAGTACAAAACATTTAGTGGTGAGTGATTCACCCACAGTACATATAGAACCATGTTTCCAGTGTGTCAAAGTTACCAAGGGTCTCAGGGACCCAAGGCAATGCTCACACCAGAACCAAATACTCAGGAATGATTCAAAAAAGGTTAGGAACCAGTCCGCAATGTGTCAGAGTTCACAAGAGTCTCACATGGACCCTGAGCAGTGCTCACACTGGGGTTGTTGAGGATAGAACCTAAAGGACTTAAGAGTAGGAGTTTAAAAAGTAGCAGCATATAAACAGAGGCAAGGACAGATTTAAAACAGTTTTGATTTTTCAGAGGAAAACCATCACAATAGAGTTTAAGACATGGAATATGTAGGCAATATTGTATTAAGAAAACAAGCAAGGTTTGCAAAGTTGTTTATGCACAAACGTACAGTTTAAATAAGTTGAAGTCTGGAAAAGTCTAGTTAGGCTAGGTGTTCATGCTAGCATTTAGGACAACCTTATTAAACCATAAAAAACCAAATAGTCAGAACGCCCACAAAAAATCCAAATGAATACAAGACATATTAGAAAGCAAGTTATCAAGGCATATAAATGACAGGACAAGAAGTCTAATAACAATACAAGCTTCAAAGATTCAGGACTAATTGACTAATTAACATCCTAAAGATGCCAAATTCAGAACAAGTTCAGAGCATCATATAGGAAACAAATTAAGCATATGCTTTAAGAGGATTCATATTATTCAAAAATAACCAATCTCAGAACTAAACATTATTAACTATAAGACTACAGAGAATCATGTAAACAGACAGAATCATGCTCAGAAAGGGGTTTTAGACATGATGGACTGTAATCATAGTTCAGGAATTGAAATGAAATGACAAATGATAGTCACTCACCACTTAAGCAAGCAAACCAAAATAATACCACAAAGTCGAGAGTCCAGAATATTTGGCCTTGGCTTTCAGCCGGCCAAGATCAGAAGTAAACAAGAGAGAGCAGAGAGAGATATAGAACTAAGCCCTAGATTTCTTAGTAAGAGTATATCAATTCGAGCCTTCCTAAAGGTAAAAGGGGAGGTGGTTTAAATAGTGTAGGAACTTAACACATAAACATGGTAAGTATTAAACACAGAATCAATTAATATCTAGATTTAGGGCAAATAATAGCGAAACCCAAAGAGTTCAGTAAATTAACAGAGAATAATGGCGTGCAATCAGGCGAGTAACACTTAGAATAAGAGGATTAAGCAGAGAATAAGGAAGATATCAAATAAGAATCGATTAACAATCAGTTCTAGGGAAAAAATAAGGTAAAAATAAAGGAAACATGGTAGATCAAATAGAAATAAGGAAACTATTAGTCAAATACGAGAAAGGAAAGATCACTAATTAGAAAATTAGTAAAGACGAGGAGAGGTCTCAAACTCTAGTTTTTAGGTAAACCCCATAAAATCAGCAGAAATAAAGATAATCAACTACATATTGTATGTAATGAACATAGACCAGAAATTATTCAAGAGAAACACATAATCGAACCAGATCTAGTTCAAATGGAAAAGGGTTTGAAACCCTAATTTAGGGTAAGTAAAATAAATCGACAAAAATAGGCAGATTCATGCATAATAGGACGAATATAGACGGGATAGTACTTAAAATTAAAGCTTGAACCAGTTTTTGTTCGAACCAAAAGGGGATCTGAAAACCCTAACCTTAGGGTTAAGTACAGATCAGTGAGAGATATGGAAATTAATCGTACTTACAAAGAGCAAGTGATGAACACAGATGAAATAAGCAGCAAGTTAAGAATTTCAACCAATTTTGTTTCGATTCTGCTTGCCATATTAGGCAAACAATTATGTAACACTATCAACGGGTGACCAGCAGGGAGGAGGGGCCAATATGGTAAGGATATGAGGAGGGAGTGTCATCAGAGGCGGGGTTAGGGGAGTGATTTTGGGTGACGACGACTTAGAAGGGTTTTGAGAGGAGAAGAGGAAGAGATGAGAGAATACAGAGGCGGCGGGTTCGGGTGAATGAGAGTTAGGGTTAAGGGCTTGGTTAATTAAAATAGGGAGAAGGGATGTTGGTCGTTGATCTTGAAAGATCAACGGCTGGGATTTAAAAGTCACCCGGGTGGGTTATAATAGACGGGTACCGATCGGGTTTAGAGGGTTTGGTTAATTGATTTGGGTTGGGTATTTTGGGCTGGTGTATAGGGTTAGGTCGTATTGGGTTGGGTCTAGGTCCGAAATTAATTAGGAAAGGGGCTAGATTTTAAATACCTAACTAAACACGTAAAATAATTAATAAAAAAAAAATACCATTAGTGCATGAAAAATGATTCAAAATATTTACTTAACATTATAAAAAAATATAAAAAATCATTTTCATGTGTAAATAATGTAATTATGCATAAATGTGGCTATTATTGTGAAATATTACAATTATAGCCTAAAGATGCAAATATAATTATACATAAAATGTTTAAAGCTTAATATGAATATAAATGATAAAAAATAAATAATAAATTATTATAAAATTATTTGTGATGCAATTAATAATTATTTAGATAATAAAATACCGAATAAATTGATTAAAAGCCTTTTAAAATTATGAAAAATTATGGAAACATACCGGTTGATGCTCGTGCATTATTTTGAAAGTATATATATATTTACAAAAATATATATGGGAAAAATTGTGTATCAATACTAAGACATGAAAGTATGTAAATGGAGACAACATCATGTATAATAAACTATTCTTCTAACTTTCACTAGAACAAGAACAAAAGATAAGGCCAACCTACCCAGCGAAGCCACGGAAATGCTTCAGTTCTAGTAACACTGTGAACAACTATTTTTTGACCACACCCAAATTCTATACTATTTTTTGCTATAAATATT